>OMNN01101906.1:75125-101475 GCA_900302755.1 Chromis chromis
CCCTCCCAACCCTCCTCTCTCTGTCTTTTCTCTGCTGTCTAGCTTAAACCTCGCTCCTCCCTCCTCTGCCTCTCTCCATTTCCCTTTTCTTTTTTTCTTTTTTTTGCCTCTCCTCCCCTCTCCCTTCCTTCTGGAGATACGCCCACGCGCAGATCGGACCCAGTTTCTTCTTGACCTTTGGTACACCCAGCATTTCCTGTCCAGGCTCTGGAGGCCGGCTCTCTGCCCAATTAATACAGCAGTGATTTTCTTCGCAGTGATTTACAATGGAGGAGAAATGCTTTGGGGCTATTTTCAAAAGCAGACTGCACTTGAATTCAAAACAAGCACACATTTGCAGTAGAAGACTGTTTTCTCATAGCGCAGAAGTGATTTATATTTATACACATGAGCTCAAATACATTATATCAACTTTTAAATGTTGGGCGAATTCTCGTCTTGACTTTTGTGATGTGCTCAGAATTTGCAGATCACTTTAGATGAACACAACAGTATAAAGCAAGATGTTAATCTTAATAGATGAGACTAAAGTATAGATTATGTTATTTGATTTAAAGCTGTGGTTTCTTGTCCTGTTTTCTTTGATGTACCTCCACTGCTCTACTAGATTAGATCAAATATACCGTTATCAGCATCTCTCATCACGTTCTAAATGTCTTGCTGTTAAACAAGATGTCATTAAACACTCTTAACTGTATAAATGCTGATATTGTAGCTTTCTTCCTGGACCCTGAAATTATCCATATCTAGGCTACCCCTCTTTATTTTTCTCTGTAGGTTTGTTTTGCATCTCTTGGAGCAGCAAAATCTGATTGTTTAACCCCTTTACCCATAATTTCTAGCAACTATATTAATGTCTTTGCCTAGAGCTGGTAGTTTACTGGTTATTAGTTTATTGGTTATCAGCAATATACAAAATACCAGCAGTCACAACAGTGTGTAGCCCTCTTTCTATGTGGATATTTTTGTAATAAACCATATTTTCCATTTGTTTCTCTAGTAATTTCAGTATATCATATCATAAAAGTCAATTTGAGATTCTCCTGATTACTTTTAAATACATGGTCTGGCACCACTCTACATTTTGGAACTTTGAGGCCTTTCTTCTGCACCTATAGATGCTTCAGGTCAGAGAATCAGCTGCTGTTCAAACAAAGGGAGGCATGCTTTGGCTGTTTTAGCCCCAACCCCCTGGAACAAGCTTCCTCTTATTGTCAGAAAAACTCAATCAGTTCATAAAGCTATTTAAAACCCCACCTGCACAGACAGGCATTTGTATAATATCCTGTATAATAGTCTTTTCTGATGCTTTATTATTGCCTCTTTTCAATTTTTATTGTCTTTACTACTGTTTTATTGTCTTTTTTTATGTTTTCATTTAGTGTTTAACTGGAGTTATGAATTATGCTGTAGAAGTTTATTATTACTGTGGTTATTATTATTATTACCTTCTGATAACTGAAGAAGTAACTCCAGGTGCACAGGTATTTATGATCAGGAAGGATTCATTTAAATATTAACCAGTTACTAATGTGACAGTTTGAAACAGTCCCATAATAAATAAATAAAAGTGCCTATGTTTCATTCTAACTTTAACTATCTTAGATGGGAAAGGAAGACAATCCCTGCCAAAATCTGAAAAGCTGCATGAAGAAGTATCCTTTTTTTTTATCCATCAGCAAGTTTCCCTGACGTTTATTCACTAGAGAACTTCATGTGGAATATTATCTTGGCAACTTGGACATGGTTCAACAAAAATATAAGTAATTGCACCAACAATTTGGCAATTTAGGAATCTCGTTATTTCATAAAAGTTGTCCTTAATGTGGTTGTAGCTGCAGACAAAGCTGCATACTACATTTACCATAATACTACTTAGTGGTAAGTTTAGTGGATGATGCGGAAAACTGCATCCAAAGCCACAGAAGACACATGTAACAAGTGAAGTGAAATTCATTAAATATTACAACTGTAACAATTAGAGCTGGCAGATGTCTCAGGAATTAAAGCTGAAACCAGTTAAACCGGTTGACTAGTTGATTTACTGCAGTTAAACCAGTTGCTACCGTTTACCACAAAGCCTGCCGACTGGACTGAAATGTCAGATTATTAATGAAGGAAGAAGTTAATTCACTGACAACCAATGACATCACTGTAGCAACAGTGGAGCCTTTGTTGGTGCCAGTCTTCTCTTATATCCTCCCTCAACTGGCAAAGGAAATATGGGTCAGTAGGCTTCATTCCATGGCATCGGTCCTGCTCTATTAATATGCAGGTGCTGTGATTAAACGCTGGGCGGAGGGGGATTCATGCAGCAGCTGTTTCATATCTCAGCTCATGTACTACTAAATTCCACCACTTGGGGTTGCCATACTACAGCTTGAGTCCCTAAAAGTTACTTTAAAGTCTATTGTTGGCCTTAAAAGACAGGCTAAGTGTTTGTGTGCTCTTACAAAGAGTCTTCTTTCTGCGTGTCAGCCAGCGCTGTCATGTGATAAATCTATGAGGAGCCTGAAGAGAGCCATGATCAGCTGGTCCATGCTTGCAACACCAATCATCACATGGACTGGCTTTACACACACAAACACACACATGTTTCTGAAGAGCTCTGCTGGAGCAGAATTAATGCCATTGAAGATGTTCACAAATTTTATGACCTGTGGAGTGTGAGCTCAGCTTGATGATGCATTAAAACATTCCTTAGTCCTGACAGTGGACGCTGGGTGTGAGTGTCCTCCCTGCTGTGACTCACAAGTCTTGTCTGCATTATCTCCACACAGCTGTTGGTGTGGTCTCAAAATGGCAGCAAATAACAGATGAAGTGTTGATTCAATCTGCACGAGGCTTTAATTTGCACCTGAAAAAGGGTGACGGAATAGAGACTGGCACCCCGGTCTAGAGTGTGATTAGGCATCTGATTGGGGCTTTTACACCGTGAGAGATTCAGATAAGTGCAAAAAGCTGGAGGTGGCTCATCTCACACTTATCTGTCTCGACTTTCACACCCATCTTTCAGCTCTGCTGCTCATCCGCCACTCCAGTTCTCTTTCTTTGTTAGTCCTAATTGGCTTTTTTTTGTATTCTCCTTTTCCGTCTCTCACCTTTCCCCTTCTCTCGCCTTCTAATTCTTCTCTCCTCTCTCTTCCTCCTTCCTCTCTGTTTCTAAATGCTGCTCTGTGGTTGTGAGTGGAGGAGCCCTGGGGAAGCGGAGCAGAGGATGTATCCCAGGGGGCTGTTTGGTGTTCTGCTTTCTGTGGACCAGCATGCCCCAGACAGACTGACAGGCAGCTTCATGCACTCAGGGGCACTGGGCCCCTGGTCTATTTAAAACTCCAGTTCAGTCATCCACAAAACACTTGGCCTCTCAGACTCTGCACTGACACGTACAGAATTATTCTCTAAAGCACAAAACTAGAAGGTTAAAGCAAAAGGAGAATGCCTCTCTGTCCTTGTATCTGCTTGTGTCTGCAAAGTGGAAGCCATGCTTAGTGAAATATGTGACAAGAGTGCAGTCAGGGTGCTAGTATAAATGTGGGAGGAGGTGAAATATATACGCCAGCTTATTAGAGAGGCGTACAGGTCAATGAAGTGGCCCTGCGCCTGGCAAGAAGCCAGACAGGGAGGCATTATCATTAGAGTCCCTGCTGTTGTCTGTGTTGATCCGGGGCCGACGACGAGTGTTCAGCAACAGCAGCGGCCACAAAAGGGGTTAATGGTGCGTAGCTGAATAGACACGAGTTAGAAAAAGATGGGGGTGCTGCACACATAGACACCGACACAGAGAGGGGTGGGCAGGGTCAGCAGGCACACGCTCCTGAAGAATAGCTTCAAAAGAAGTAACACCAAGGAAAAACAAACATACAGTAGATAAGTATTAGCAGCAAAATGGACTTAAAGTAGTGGTTCTAATAAAAAATGCACCCTGTGAGTGATTTATTAATATATTTTACATTATTTAAATGTCAATGATGCATCAGAGCATTAGTGAATTAGGTGGAGCGAAGTCTACTGCATTTACAGTTTAGTTTGGTCAGCCTATAATGTTTTGGGCCTCTTTATATGAGTTAGGAAGGTAGAAAAAGGAACTTGCTTTTCTGAGATTTTGTAATCTTTGGCTTTTGTTTGGAAAACAATGGATAAATTTACCACTTTTGGCCTTAAGAAGTCATTTAAATGAAATGATCTGAGGTTTAGAGGATAGAGGATGTAAGGGGGCTACACTAGACACTATTTTTTAAAAGGGTAACAAGACAAAACAGGTTTAAACACTTTTTATTTTATCAATTTATCTTTTTAAATAAATATTTAAAATAATTTCCCAAAAAGTTACTACAGATGTCATACAAAAAATTGTATACCGATTGGAAAAATACTCAAGACAGGTACTTATATGCCTAATAATCCTAGAAAATACACCACACTTTGACCTCTGGACGTGATACAACTTCATTTTATGACTCTAACATCTAACCAATCTGCAAATTCAGGATTTGTTCTCTCATTATATCGGTTCCTCATTGCCCTCTACAATGATTCACAGAGGCAGCTGACTGCATTCACTGAACATTCTGAAAAACTAAAGATGATCAATTAAAAGATCAGGAGAAAGCCTGAGCAGTGGCGTGGAAATACAGTGCCACTTAGTATTCATGTTCCAGGATCTTTTCCTCCTCACTAATGGGCAGATGTGGAGTTTTTCAGAGCAGAGCCTTCCATTGAAACAGGCCTCATCCTTTTCATGACTTCACGTGACAGCCCATGTCATGCCTCAGAGCCAGATCATGGCATGGAAGTAAAAATAGAAACATGAAAATGACGAGAAATCCAAACAGACTGCTTTAAAGGGATTTGTTAAATGATAGAATCCATTTGATTATTTTTTTTCCAATGCTTTCAATGAATGAAGGTTGTCGTGCACGCGCATCGCACCAACGGGAACGCGCATTTTCTTTTCTTTTTTTTCTGTCTCTCTTTTTTTTTTTTTTTTCCAGCGGCACAGAGGAGAGAGTTCAGTCTCCGGAGAGGGAGGAGGAGGAGGAGGAGGAACGCGCTTCATGGAGGAATACACCCGCTCCTATTCTGCAACACACAAAACTGACCCGGATCACATCTCTCGCGTCCGTTAAGGAAACCATGAAGTGTCCTTAGTGGGTCTGTGTGTGCGTGTTTTTTTTTTTTTTTTAGTCGGCGAACAGGAAAAAGCAGAGGAAGGAGGAGGGAGGCTCTGAAGTGCAGGCGCTCCTCCGAGTTGAGTCCACCGTCCGCTGGAGCCGCTGCTGCCAGTTTCTCCGAGAGGGAGAGAAAAAAAAAAGCCCCGGATTCAGCAAGAGAAAGACCGGAGAGGAACTTTGTGCAAAATGCAGGGGGTTTCAGCCACGGGTAAGTCACTCGATCTCCCTTAACGAACGCAACTCTTTCTCCTCTCTGCGGTTTTCCCTCAAGTTGTTTCCAAATGGCCACGGCTAGCGTTGCGCACAGGATTTGAATTCCAAAATGCTTTTGCCAGCTGTCAACGGGGCAGCTGCAGGGCCGCATCAGCTCCACTGAGTTGTTTTTGCTCGCTCAAATACAAATTGAAAGTCATATTAATGGTGTGGAGTTGGAAGCTTGAGTCTGACAGGGTGGGAAATGGGTGCCAAAGCCTGACAGAAGGAGCTCTGACCTCAGTGTTGCACCCAAATCCCCCCCTTCCACACACAACAACAGCACAAACACCATATCTGTGCAATAAGTGACTGGAAATCAGACAGCAACCACATTAATTTTCTAATAATGATGATTAGAAGAGGTCTCATTCATTGCCCTCCTTACTGTAATATGTGTGTGTGGTTATTAGAGCCACAGTGTCCCTGTGAGGAATGTGATTTGACTGGAGGAAAGTGTGTGTGTGTGTGTCAGATCTTATGAGATGGGTTGAAAGTTTCTGCAAGTTTGTCCATCTGTTGTTGGATGATCGCAAGACGTGTTGTGTGTCACTGTGTGGTTTCCTCTCTTCACAGTGGGCAGCACTATTTTAGATGGCGAGATGAATTCATAAGAAGTCTCGCTTGCATTGCTGTGCCACCACAATCACAAAGGAGGGGGTGGTTTTCTTTTTGTTTGTCTTTCTTTATGTCTTTCCAAATGGCTCATTATTTGCCGTGTCCACATCATTGTTTGTGTGTTGTGCGTTGTGTTTCGCATGGTCCTTGCAGATGACAGATCTGGGGCGTTTTGGCCTTAATACTCTTATCAAAACCCACCACAGTGAGTTTAGTAGTGTGAGAAGCAAACTTCCACTGAAAAATTCAACGAAATCTCCAGATCTTCCACGAGAGGCCTCAGAATAAAAGTGGTAGCATGCAGACAAAGAAGGAGGAGGAGGGGGGGAGGGTATGAGAGAGGGAGAGTGATAGAGATGAAGTGCTGATGGGACGATATCAGGCTGCAGCAGAGGTGAGCTATGCAGGGAGAGAGAGAGAGCGTGTTTGTTGTGGGACTCAGGGGAGGGATCGATCTGCCGTCCTCCTGGCGGACTTTTCTTTTTCCGGCAGTCCAGCAGTGTATCGTTTCTCTCCCACTCACACACATTCATTCCCAAGGCCTTGCTCTTTTTTAATGCAGTTCCCTCTTTTCTCTCCCACACTGTCCCAGATCAATCTCTGCCCCCTCATCTCTCTCTCTCTTTCTCTCTCTGCCTGCCTTAAACCCCCCCTCTCCCCTCTCTCCACTGCAACTGCCATCACATGAAATATTTCTTCTTTTTTTAATTTCTTTTCCCCTCAACTCTATTCCTTCCACATGGGAACTCCGAGCAGCCCGTCGCGCTCCCTAATGCTTATTTTTGTGTTTACGATTGGGAGGGTCAAAAGGGTTGCAAGGCTGCTTGCATCAAATCATCAGAGAATCTATTAAAACAAACCACATCACAAATAAACTGCGGTGGGATAGATAGCATGCCTCTCAGTTTGAGGTCCACCTCAATCCTCAGAGTTGTTTCCAAACTCCATAAAACTTTCCTGACAAACTTCAGCCCTTCTGTCTTACACTCTGTTTACGCCGGCGTACAAAAGTGGGCGAGCGTGTTCGGCCCACAAATGTAGGACAATGGTGGTCCATGTGTGGCAATGAGATACTCCGGCGTGGATGTCCTGCATGGCTGTTTGGGTTATTTATTATTAACAAAAAGCTATTGGGCCTGTCTGTGTTTAACTGAGCCAATGTAAACACCTCCCCTCGGCGTTAGATAAACACACAGCACAGGAGTTAGAGGGAAGGATGGTGAGAATATTATCTGCCCAGCTAGACAAAAAAAGTGGAAACAGCCACAAGTATTTGCAAGATTGCGCTGAGATTGTTTAGTTTAGCTGTGAGGTGATGAGGATGGAGACACCATCATGCCCATGGTTGCCATTGGTAGCAGGATATCTGGGTGAATGCAGTGTGAGAGTGAGTGGTTTGGTGGTGGTCGGAAGGGCCGATGGCGCAGAATGGCAGCCTCGCTTCTGTCAGTCTACCCCAGGGCAGCTGTGGCTACATACGTAGCTTACCACCATCAAGTATGGAGTGAATGAATAATGCAATTTAAAGCGTCTTTGAGTGTCCAAAAGACAGAAAAGCGCTATATAAAACCAATGCATTATTTATTTATTATATCTGGAGAAATTAGCCTTATCTGATGCATAGTAGCAGCCTAGTTTGTTATAATTGCATTTGAATTTCACACAGTTGTAAAGAAACTGTTTCAAACCCCCAGGAAGGGAGTTCCCTTTCTAGATATCAAGTAAATTTAATGGAGAAAATGTTCCTCTTGATGTACATTCCCTCTAATTTTACAAGTGCTAGCTCGCTTTTGGTTGTATGTAGCCTACCAGCTATTTTAAATACAGACATACAACCAGCTGGGGGTCTTGTCTTGCAGTCTGGCGGACACTGTGAGGTGTCATAATGCAGCACAAAGAGTCTTTAAAAGTCTTTAAATGCATACAAACACAAAACCTGTGCTCACTAACCATATCTGGCAACCCGTGCTATAACTGGAGATGCTGCTTTTACAAGAAACTGCCTCAACACATGACTGCCCTAAAATCACCAAGTCTTATCTCTACATTTCTGTTTGAGCCTAGATTAATGAGCTTCCAATTATATGTGTTTTTTTTTTTTATTCCACTTGTTTTGTTGAGAGTGAATCTAAGCAATAAACTGAAAAGAGCTGAGGGAAATAACAAAGTTCAAAGATATATGATACCCTGTTAGTAGCAGCCATTGGATCCATGTTAGAAATATCAATTATAGCCACTTTAACAGACCCACAAACTGTTCCATCAACATCTTTGGCATTTCCGTACCACCATTTGTTGGCTGATATCTGCAAAGAGCTCAAATCAGCAGCTAATATTAGCTCCTGATGTGTCCTTCCTCGCTGAAAGATGTGAGAACTACGTGGAGCGGCGCCAGTCAGCTACTATGACTTAGCGTCGTGTTTACACCACGTTGATTAATACTGACCCAACAGACCAACTTGGCGTTTTCCCATAAGAGTCAATCCCTGAGATATCCCCTACATGTCTCTGCTCCTCCACGTCTCTTTCCCATCGACTTATGTGTGTGTGAGACAGCATGACTCAGTTCCATTCAGAGGCTTCGGGCTCTTTCCCGGCCTGCCTGAGTGTCACATTGATTTCCCTAATGGTGGTCATGTGTGAGTCCTGCTGCTGCGAAGACGACACTGAAGTTTGTGTTTGCGTGCGCGGAGCGAAGAGGCCTCAGAAGTGATTGAGAGTTTTTCTGACAGGCCATTTTCTGAAAGTTGTTTTTCTGCACTGTGCTGCACAGAAGGTGTCGTTCAGTCGCATATCTTAAGAACAGATGCACTTCTATTTTAGATAAACCAGCTGTCTGCTCAGGCCTTGCAGCGGCTCGCTGTGTACTCGCTCTACACACCTATAAACTCAACCCTAAGCGTATTTGCCAGAGCTTTAATAGACTGTAAATGTCTGTTGTCATGTCAGGCTGCTGGAGGGTTTCTGTTAAATGACTTCACATCCACCTTAGCCTTCGATAAGATTGGGTTTTATTAGGTTTGCTGGTGTGACATGAGTCTAGTGTGGCCAAGCCGGCGCACATAACCCACGTTTACATGAAGATAATGACTTCACACACAAACTGAGGCATTTAAACTCAACTGGGTGGGATTAGAGACATGTTTGTTTTGAAGTATAGCCACAGTGAACAGATTGTGGAGTTATATTGACACTCCTGCTTAACGGGTTCTTGCATCATTTGCAGGCGCGTCGCTTCGGAAGGTGTGTTTGAATTACATTGCAGAATATTAATAATGCAATTACACCGAATTTTACAGTCGATTAAGTAACTGAAAAAGTCGACTGTCACAACTTTTAACCACATCTACTGTTCCATTTGAGTCGGAAACGGCCTGTAGCGGTTCCTAACCCAAATATGAGGTAACATCTTCTTGTGACGTCTCATCACATCGTATGACCTTAATGTAGTTCAACCGAAGATGGATTCTTTTTTCATTCCTGGATTGTTTTAATTGAAAGATTTTAGTAGCTTGGAGATGAGAGAGAAAGCAAAATTAAAAAGCCATAAAAAGTGTATTTATTTATTATCATTTTATCATCTTGGGGCTCCTTAGATTAATGTTGAGTCCTGGCATGGGGTTAGGGTTAGGGTTAGGGTTAGGGTTAGGGCAACCAAGTTGGGAACCAAAATACCAAAGTTAAAAAGCAAACAATCAGAATAATGATTAATAGTAATGATTGTATGTTTAAGAGAATTATATGTATTACACTCCTGACTCATCTGTCAACAGAAGTCTACTTTGGCATCTGTCATAATGAGAGCTGAGCAGACACTAATAGTGCCGTGTAATAAAATTATACAGCTGCCAGTTTATTAGGTACTCCCAGCTACAACTATTGCATAAATCCTGCCTTCATTATAGTTGTAATGATCTCTTTTTGTGATAGAGGGGTGTTAAATCTACTTTATGATCATTCTGGAAGCTTTGGAAGTTTCCAGGTGTTCCTGTTATTTTGTCCACTCCATTTATATCAAGGAGAGTAGGCTAATTAACATCAGAGGGTCACATTGCTGCTTGAGTGCTTTTTTTTTTTTAACCGACTAATTAAAGAGTGAGTTTGACAGAGAGGATAGCAGTAGTGTTGAGTCAAATACTGTTTGGTATTAGGATGTTTCTGTTCAGAGTAGCAGTCCTTCCTGCACAATATGTTTATACTGGAGGTCTCTTGGCTTAGGGTCTGGCTGACACACACACACACATTCGCGCACACATACACAGAAGGCGGAAGTGACCTAGTTTTCCTAAATGGTACCAACTGTTGAGGCCTTCTAGAAATGAACAGAAATACTCGGTGTCACCCAATAAAGGACTGACATGTTAGATGTTGAGCACTACCCCCGAGACTGAATTAATCTCATCCTGGTCGTCTACATGTATCAAATCGTATGTAAGCCAGATGCTCGTCTGGAGAACTTTTAAGCTTCTGAGATTGGGGCCGCATATTGAGGATAATTGAGTGACTCTCTGCGGTCGCTCTAAAAATGGAAAAAAAATAATCTGAAATCAGCAATTTTTTGCCCTGGGATCTGATCCTGTTTCAGTAGTCCTTCACACCCTGGAAGTTTGCGTCTCAGTCGCAGCACTAGAAGGTCAAAGCCTCCTATGTATGTCTGTATCTGTGCCTCTTCTGCCGTCTGCTGTCTGTCTGGATTGGACCTACCCTGATGAGGGGGATTTTCCTGGGAAAGTCATATGGAAAGAAAAAAAAAAACACAGAGCCCTAATAGTAAAAGCATGTTCCATTCTATTTCTCTCCCTTTGTGTGTGTGTGTGTGTGTGTGTGTGTGCATTTTATGAGTGGAGCTCCTTTCTAAGCACACTGAAGGCATTGTGTTTTTACTCTCTGATCATCAGAAGAGCAGGCTCTCTGGAATCAGGGCTTCCTGTAGACACTGGGGTGAGGCAGGGGGATGTTGAGAGGAGGGTGGGGGAGCCAGAAAGAGCCAGGTGGAGGTCACCTCTAGGTTAAATGGTTAGCATCAGCATTCTATTATTATATACATACATTAATCCTGCACCGATCCTGGAAGCTTAAATGCTGACTGTAATATATATTGTACTGGGGTCATTCTGGCGGTAATTTATTATTGTGCTGAATCAGAATTTATGTTCGCCTTTCCTCTTTGCTGTATTTATTATCTACGTAAGTTGTTTTTTGGGTGTATTTCTTGCATTTGCAGGTTATTCTACATAATGCAACCTGTCAGTCAAGGTTATTCCTGAGAATGCAGTTTTGGCCTTTGGCAGGTTTTAAACATTCATATGTAACCCGTGTTGCATGTTAATTATTTTTGTGATATATTTGTGATTCTTATTTTCTGTGGAATGTTGTGCGTATCATGCCTCACTATGGTATGTGGAGTATGTTCATTGGTGGCTGAGTCACAGCCACTCCCTATTTAGGATGGCCTCTTTTTTGTACCAAACCATTCGCCTGATGTAGATTTAGCACAGAAACATTGCTAGTAAATGTATCTTTGCGAGCTAGACAGTGTGCAGGAGTGTGTTGGAAACTTTCTGTAGCATGAACATTCTAAGAAATAGTTCCACTGCAATTGGAACAGTGTCTTGTCAGGCAAATACACTGGCATGGCTAATAAGTAACAAGAAACTGAGGTATGCGAATGACATAGTTGACATAATTTACAAATAGTCTTTCCACTACAACCTTACATCGAGCCGAGTGACAAATTAATGGAAAAAATCTGAATAACTGAGAGGACAAACGCAACAAATGCAGATGCTTTCATGCAAGAGCACTGCATAGTACAATTAACATGGCATGTTTAACCGTGGCATGTATGAAAATGCTGAGCATGCCCAGTTAATTCTGATTTTCTATGAGAATAGGAAGAGGAAAAGATCTAAGGGATTTTGAAAGAATGTTCATTGTTGGGGCACAGATGGCAGGAGCTTCAGTCACATAAACTGGCTAATATTTCAATAGGAACAGTGACTAAAGTGACATCTACATTCAGATCTATGGTGAAGACATCAGTACATTGGATCTGAAATTGTAGTTGACAGCGCACATTTATTGCTTGTACATTATTGCTCAAGTAACTGTTAGTGCAGGATGTGATCAGACTGTTAACAAGAACAGGTCTTTGATACTTGCATAGAGAGGGAAGTTATATTAAGGTTGCAGTGGATAAACCTCACATAACAAAGACGGATGCACATTTGACAGCTGAGTGGTGCAAAAACTCACAGCGGTGTGAAGAAACATGGTGTGGTCGGATGAGTCATCCTTCACTATATTCTTGACAAGCGAGCGAGTGCATGTGTTGTTTACACTAAATGGTACAGGCCTGAATGCTTGACTCCTGCAGAGGGAGGATCCAGAGGCTCTGTTATGCTGCGGGGACATTTTGTTGGTCTGGTTTGGGTCCATCTGTCCCCTTTTAAAAGGAAGGATCATTTCAAATCAATACAGTGAGTGACATTTCTATCCTGAGGGCAGTGGGCTGCTCCAGGATGACAATGCCCCCATCAATAGGGTCAAGAGGGGTCACTGAATGATTTGATTATTATGCAAATGTTGTGAAGCATATGCATCTGATGCAACGCTTTCTGCCACCGCCATCAAAACACCAAATAAGGGTATATCTTTTGGAGGAATCCGTCCCTACAGTAGAGTTCCAGAGATGTAAATAATCAATATCAAAATGCACTGAAGCTGTTCTAGTGGCACATCATGGCCCAACACCTTACTAAGACACTTCATGTTGGGTTTTTTCTTTAATTTGTTACCAATCTGAAGTTTATATTGACAAAATGTCCTCTTGGAATGCCGTGCATCTTGGTCACACTTCTTCAAAAAGTAAAGACGATAATGTATTTTTTTTCTGAAAGCCAAATGCCATTAATAAACTAAACCCAGATGAATGTATCTATTGTCTGCATATGCTGAGCCTGCTATGGCTGATTCCACCGTTGTCCAAAAACATCAATGAACCACACCATTGTGCTGTGTGACACGTTAGGCCATAAATATTCTCCTGTGAACCAATTACCTGCTGAAAATAGCCTCCTGTTCAAACAATGCAAAAAATCTAGTTTCTCGTTCATATTCATGGTCAGTTTTTAAAGATTCTCAGCAGCGACCAGTTGACTTCGACTAGTTTTGACACATGATTTGTTGAAGGTAACAAAATATTGAATATCACCAGCCTTATCCTTTAAGGGATCCTCATAAAGTTTGTTTGTCTTTTATTTTTTCTTATTATTGATCTAAGCCTCAGCAGTCCAGTATTGGGAAGACTCTTTGTTCTTGGATTCATAATTTATAATCCTCCAGGCAGAGGTCGGTTTCCATAGATTTCTCTGTGGTATAAAAGCCCTCCAAAAATATTTCTATTATTTTACAGGGGCATTCTGTTTATGAGAAGGAACTTGTACGAAAAAACTCCCTGTGTTATTGCTTTCAAGGACGCTCATCTGAGATATAAGAGTCAGCTGCTGAGAAGTACAGGGTTAACAAGTCAGTCAATAACCCAACGTGGTCATGTGAGTTTGGTTATTTCTTGTGTTACATGGTTTCCGCTTGTTTTACTGCCCATTCCTGTAAATGTAGGTCCATCCTTAAACGCACCACCAGTGACCATCAGCACCATTTCCGCATGCTGATGGTGCAACTTTTATGACGATATTGATCACCCATATCAAATGTCCACAAGTTTAATTTTACACTCGAGTGAAATGACACACGGTTGCTGCCCGGAAGGTTGGAAATCAATGTAAAGAACGGATACGATGCGCTTTAGAGAATGGTCAGCACTAATGTAAATTTAACATGATTTGCAACCTCGGGGGCTCCTCCAGGACTTTTTCATCCTTGATCTCTCTGCGAGGTTAAACCCTCCCCAACCCCCAGCCTCCTTCTAATCACCACACACACACTCCTCCATTCACACTCGCTCACCTGATGTAGCCATAAACCATGTTGTAAATGTCTTCCTAGTCTGGCTGATTGCAGCCAACAAAGGCAGCCTGTGTTCAATTCTCCATGCTCTCTCCCCTAGGTGCCCTCCCACCCTCCTCTCTCCCCCCTCCGCTCTGCCCTTCTGTTGTGATTAACCATTGTCTCGCCCTCTTTCCTCCTTCCTTCCTTTAAGCCCGTATATTTTTGTTGCCGAGTAAATCTTGTCAGAGCGCCGGGTTCTGCTACCAAAAGCCAACTCTTATACGCTTCACATTTTTCACATTTCTTTAACGCTTTACACCAGTGGACTACACACACTCGGCCTCAGGGCCTGTCAGTCTGCAGGAAACTCTAAACTTTTCCTTTGCTCTCCTCTCCCCGTCTCTCCTCCACACCACCAGTCTTAGCCTGTCACCGAGTAGCTCCTTTTTAAATGGCACGGCTGTTTGAACAGGGCTCTCTTTTACTGCAGTATAAGGCACTACTGGAAGTGAAAGTGTTGTACTGTTTGCAGCCTTTCTGTATTGTAATCGCTGCGAGTTGGGGAGGAGAGATGCTGCTTTCAGAGCTTGGTGTTATGATTTACTGCGACTGCCGATGCATCTGAAACAAATATACTCGTGTGCTTTCTCTCAGCTGCTTTTACAGTCACTCAGAAACTGCTTTCCCTTCATTCAAAGGGAACTTCAAGTCTTATTTTTTTTAGAAATGATTTTATGGCGTCACAGACTGTGATCTGTGCACAAACATTGCTATGTTGAGTGTGCAGCTGCTAATGCACCACTAGATGGCACTGTCATGTTATTCCTGGTACATGGTAGGGCTGAAAAGAAGACAGGAAGCTGTGCCCTTATACTCTTGAGTTTGGATTTGTCAACAAGAGAAATATTCCACCATAAAATTACGAATGTTTTGTCAAATCTTTGCTTTTTCTTAGTGTGTGATTGGATATTTTTATTTTTTAAGGCCTCTAAAATGGAGTTTTAAAAGAGGAAAACATATTTGTCTTTAGTTAAAATGGTCAAAACTAGTAGAAGTGCAGTTCCATGCAAAAGTTACTGTCAGGGAGGCTTTCAGATTTATTTTGCAGCATGACAAGTTTATGAAGAACTCTCTTCAGTGACAGGAGGAACAGGGAGGCCCACAATAGATTATGTGGCCCAACAGAGGCCTGATCTTATCACCATTAGGTCAGTCTAAGATTGTATGAAGAGACAGAAGACATTAAGACAGCCAAAATCTACACAAGCATTTTTTTTTTTAGAGATGCTTAGAACAATCCACCTGCCAAGTCACCTTGATCAAACAGGGACACCTTCAGGATGAAGTCTGGAAAGGTATATTTTATTCAGTTTCTGTTTAATACAACATAAGAAATATTTAATGTCTCTGAAAACCTTGCTAAACAGTAATGTGTTGACATTTTGTAGGTTCAGGTTGGTATTATTTAGGATATGACAGCGCTCTCTGCTGCCTGACTGGCGCCGTATCTCTGGTTTTTAGTCGGATCCGAAGCTTCAGCGGCTTCTGGGTGACACTGAGGTGCTTCACACTGAAGGTCACCCTGGCAACAGCGGGGCGACTCTCCACTATCTCCTCTCTTTTCTCCTATTATAGTCTGCACAGCCCGTCAGCCATTTATCACGCTTTGCTTCTGTAATGACTTTGTGAAAGAGGATAGCTCTGGACTCCAGCTTTAACGCTTCAAGTGACTTGCATTTTCGACAGCAGTTGAGAATTTCCCCGTCCTGATGTCAAGATGCTTCACCCAGATCCTCCCTTTGTTTTAGAGCATCGCCCAGGGATTTGAACTTGCGGGTTTTTTATACGGCCACTGTAACGCCCTACCCCCCTGCACGCCTTGCCCAGCCACAGCTCTCATCACAGGACAGTCCTAACACCCTGTGCCTAATGAGGAGATGAGAGCTACATCCACACAGATGGATCCTGTTCCTGTGGCCCGCTGTGGATTATCTTCCTCAAACAGTTATTTCAGGCTTTTACCTTTTTCTTTTTTTTTTAGTCGAAGCCCTAATTCACTAACAAGCTCTTCATTAGATTTTCATCGATCCCGAAAGGTCAGAATGTAATAAAACAGCAAAACTGCCTCAGGCCTGCTCGGCATCTGTGTTTTAGTGCACGTGTGTTTGTCTGCGTGCGAGCAGGCAAGTCAGCTGATTCCCTTAAAAGCTCGCTCGCCCGCCGGCTGCTTCACACGCCCGAAGCTTGATTGTCGTAATTAATTTCTTCCAAAAACATCCTTGAAATATGAATTTGATATACTGGAGGTTGTTAACCTGCCATTTATCACTGTGTTGCTCTTCAGAGGGGAGTGATGAGTCTCATTAAGCTAGGACACACACCCATGCTGGCCCTTTGCAGCACGACCCCGCTGCTACGACCTCCTGCGTTCCGTAAGTGATAAACAAAAGCAAAACAGCTAGAGGTGTGCCATGTTCATCTGATCTGCTTGACAGCTGGGAGGCTGTGCCAGCAATACACTTTATAGGTGAAGCACTCATAACCACAATAAGCTTCAGACCTATTACAATAAGTAGCTTGTGGGTTCGCTTCTCTAAATGACACTCAGTGAGGGATTGCGTCATTGTTGCATCTTATCCAGAGGAAGAAATGCGACTTGAGTGCTACTCTCGGTTTCAGTGTTTGTGATAGCTGAGCTGTCTGAGGTCGTAAATATGTTGGCTGTTCGCAGCGCTGGATGTTTTGCATTCTCCCTTCACTCCTGTTGTTTTTGGAGTTTAAATCAGATGTATATTACTGCAGCTTTTCCCCCATAGGTGACTGCAGTATAAAAGTTGTTGATAATATACTTTGATTGTTATGCAAACTAATTTCTTATCTCTTGGGCTGCAAATGTGCACGAATTTTGTACAACATTCTGTACATTTTCCTTCCAAGTTCCTTCCTTTTTTCCATTTCATTTTATGCCAACTTTTTCTTCATTTGAACTATTTATTTTTACTCTCTCAGTTTCTCTTTCTATCTCTGCTGCACGGTAATCTCTACTGAGCCGTGCATAATCACAGGCCATCTGGGCGCTGTAGGGAGAGATGAGCTTGCAGCTCATCAGATGACCAAACCCACAGTGGGTGGATACACGCTCATGTGTGCATCCTCACACACACACATATATTTACTGTCACACCTTTAATAGTTACAAACCATCATGGGGTTGTCTGCTTCCATCACACCTTTCATGACCATACTCAAGGACGTACACGCCATCCAAACAAAGCGCTGCAGTGTAACAGGATGGAAATAAACAGTGTGGCGTTCGAAAACCAATCACACCTCTTTCAACACTACATATTGATCTTCCACGAGCAGAATTTCATACTTTGAAGCTGACTGAGCAGCACGACCAACCAGTGAAAGTGGAAAATATTGCTTGTATTAAACTGGTTCTCCTAAATGTATGGGAATCTGTGTGTTGTTTTATTTATCATCCTCCAGAGGGACTTTACATTTGCACAGAATGCAATAATCTGACCTCCAAACAGGCATCCAATCCAAATAACATTCCAACTGTATTCATTGTCAGCTATTTCTAATATTGCTTCACCGTCTCCTGGATTTCCTGCTCATCTTGTCTGATGGGCTGCACAAAAGCTCACAGAGATCATTAGCGAAAGGCTGACTGCTGCTTAATTCTAAACCCCTCTGGGTTAACAGTTGCAGTATTGTGGAACAGCAGATCACCAGATAAAATAATTGAAACCCTCTAATTATATTATAATAGTTCCACTGAGTTTTGTGCATTAAATTGGGGGCACATCAGCAAAGCAGCTCCCTGTGAGCATGTAATGGATTAAACCAGAGAAAAGGTTTTAACCACAAACATCAGAAGCACCCATATTATGGAAGCTCTTTGTCAGTGAGCTCAATACACATTCCCTATAAATGTTTACTGAATGAAGCATTATAGACTGATGAATGTGCTTCATTACTCCTATTGTAGGGGTGGGAATCACAGGGTACCTCATGATACGATACGATACGTGATACATGGCTCACGATACCGATACTATCACAATACAGCGATAATCGATACATCACAATATCTATAACTGAAAAATAATGCCTGTAAAAAGGTTAAGTTCAGTATTTATTTATTTATTTACTGAAAATTGGTGTCGCTTTCACAGGATGGTGGCGTTGCAGGTGGGTTTGCATGTTCGTGGTGTTGCCTGTATACTTTACTTTTGCGAGGCAGTCTATGGCATAGTCTTTGTCCAGCTTGCTTGTTCCCTCAATGTTGCCAAAGCCCAAATGGGTTCACACTTTGGACTTACACGTGGATGGGGCGTCTCTTACAGTAGCGTTGCTGTCCTCCATTATACCTGTACAAACTCTTCTTGGGCCAATTCATTTCCGCTCAAGTCTCCTTCATTCATGTGATAAACCCCACCGTGTGGAGTCATTAAGTAGTGACGCTGGAGAATAGGCAGTTGGCAGGGGAATCTGGCAGGGTTTAGAGCACCTTATTAGAGCGTCTTATTATATTAATTAGCGTATCGATACTCATATCACATTAGGAGGGACGACGATATATTGCTGTATCGATATTTTATCCCACCCCCATCCTATAGCATCTTTAAAGTGTTTGTTGAGCTCCAGAAATAATTAGATGAGAATGTTTTTTTGATATGTTTCTAATGTCTTTGTCACATACAATGGAAAATCCTGTTATTCTGATGTTGCCATAAAACAGTTCTGCTGATGAATTTGCTTTATTGTCCCAATAGAGAAACAACATAGTCAGTTGATTTATCTTTACCATGCCACAGTATACTCTATATCATAATATTTCAGAACAAATAGAAATGTTCTTTCATTAATCCTGATGTTGATGATGAAGTCTAGACTCCCTGTATTCAGACGTAAAAGGAGAAATTTGATTTATATTTTTGATTAAGCATTCCCTGCAGTATTGATTTGTTTTGCTGCACTCTGAAAAATATTGTTTAGATTCAGCACAAAGATTGCTCGAATCAGCCTTTTTGAGTCATCATAACTTCTTTATTTTTGGCCTTTATTAGATAGGACAGTGGATAGAGTCAGAAATGGGAGAGAGTGGGGAAGGACATGCGGTAAACGCCCGAGGTCGGAATTGAACCCGGGACAGCCGCTACGCCTTAGCACTTGGGTCAAGCGACATAACCGTTAGGCTATTGGAGCACCCCTCAACTTCGTTTTCTTTAAAGATTTATTTTTGGCCTTTTCGTGCCTTTATTAGAGAGGACAGGACAGTGGATAGAGTTAGAAACGGGAGAGAGTGGGGAAGGACATGCTGTAAATGGCCGAGGCCGGACTCCAACCCGGCACAGCCGCTACGCCTCTGCACGTGGGTCACATGATATAACCGCTAGGCTATCGGGGCGCCCGAGTTGAGTTACAATCAAGCAAATTTTTAAGTCTTCAATGTCTGAAACTGTCCAGGAAAAAATAAGTTATCAAGCCAATTTAATTAAGTTACCCTCAAATCAAGTTACCTTCAAACAACTAATGCTGAAATTTGAGTTTAAATGATATAAAATATTAAGTTGATGGAATTACCAGCAATATTATGTCAACGCAACCCATCAAAATAATGTTTGCAGCTTAAAAGGTTAATCTGAGGCGCCCCGATAGCCTAATGGTTATGTTGCGTGACCCACATGCAGAGACGTAGCGGCTGTCCCGGGTTCGAGTCCAACCTCGGGCATTTACCGCATGTCCTTCCCCACTCTCTCCCATTTCTGACTCTATCCACTGTCCTATCCAATAAAGGCATAAAAGAAATAAAAAATAAATCTTTTAAAAAAAAAAAAAAAAAATTCTAAGTTGTGAAGAGTTAATGACTCACAATCGACTTGACTAACCTCAAGAAACTTGTGTTGTTATGACACACAGCGGATTAATATGTGAACATAGAGACATCAACAACACAAAGGAGGATGAATGATGAATATAAGAGGCTGTTTCACATTATATTTTAAATTAACAGATTACACCAAGCACCATTAAAATTAAGCTTCCGTCATTCACTATTATAGCTTTGTAGCCAAATGTTCAATTCTGTGCCATACTGAGTTTCCAAATTGGAGCTCCACAGTATTTTTAAGGAGGAGGTCAGAGATTTTTGAGTCTGTCTTGCAGCAACTGCACTCAAACCTGCGGTTGATTTAGCATTTCCAGCCCACCTGAGCTGTAAATCTTTTGACTTTTGGTTGAAACATGCAAATTGCAAACAGAAACACTGCAGCAGGTCGGCTCAGGTTTGCACGCAGGACCTGTTTGCAATGAAAAATGGCAGTGTTAACCGCTGAGCCACCTCGAACACCCACTCAGTCAGTCACAGGAATATAAATAACATCACTGCACATGTTGCGTTCACAGCTACAAGAAGTGTTTGACTGCTGCACCTCACAGAGTTCAGCTTAGGTAACGCACAGCACAGATCACAGACTAAACACAAATTCATTTCACTTATTGTGGATTACGTGTTCAGAAAAATAAAAGAAGCTCAACAGGGAGATAGTTTTGTTTTGTTGTAAAATAAAACGATCTAAAAATAATTGTGCTGCAGCTGTAATGAATTTACCACATTCTTGTAAAAGGTGAAAAATGTGAAAAAATGCCATTAATGTCAAATATCTTATATCCTATATGTTTTTCTTTAGTGCACACAAGTAAAACAGTCATAGCTAAATGTAAAGCCTGTTTATACAGGAAGCCAGAGGGCATTCTGGGACATGTAGGACACCACTAAACAGTCAAAAATAAATTATTCATTCAAACAAACAAAAATCAGTGAGTACTCTGCTTTGAAAACGATGATTTCATCACATTCAGCTCCCAGGAAACACTGATATCACTTTTGAGTCAACAGTATCTGGGTAATGTAGTCCTTCTCACAAAAATTCCAAACAACTAGCTGCCACTTGGTGTCGCCAGAGAGTAAAAAGGGGTCTGGTGTGACAAAAACACAACAAAGCAAAACCAGTATCATTGCTGCTACCACTTCCTCTACCTGTCGCTGTGAGGTGAGTCTCTTAGAGAGTCGTAGGAGTCCCCGTACTGCATCCCCGGTCCGGATACGTCCGCACAGCCCCAGTGGGCGGCCCTCCTCGCCATGCATGCCGGGCTGCTGCACTTACTGGTTCCCACAGAGCTGGAGAGCCCACCTGACTGGCAGTCTGAGTTCATACTCTCAGTTCGCTCCATGCTCCACGTCTGCTCCTCGTGTCTGCAGGTGAGGAGGTACAAAAAAGGTTACAACAGCACTGAGGAGGCTGCAGGATACTGACGGTGAAATGAAACCCTGACCTGGAATAAACCAGAAAAAATGTTAGCATGTCATTGTTGAATAAAGCAACACAAAGCACCATCAAGTGATAATTTTAATAGAATGCTTGACTCAGTGTGTGGGATCTGTATCGGCTCTAAGATTTTTTTTAGACCTGAAGCAACCCATGACCTCATGTTACCTTCCACATAAAAACTATTCCACTGAGTTCCACAAGGTGAGGACACAGATTTTAAAATTGGGACAAAGGAAGCACTGCTATCTGATCGATACTCTATCAGCAGATACCCAAAGTTGAGGTACTGAAATGGAGAGAAAAGATGGATTTTGATGAAAACTTTAATCAAATCACTCTGTTATGTGACTGAACTGTTAGTACTGTTGTTCCCATTGACAGTCAACTACCACCGGTGTAAGTGAGCATAACAGCAATAAAACTGGGAGGCTCATGTTACTCTCTCTGTGCTGAATGTAGCCCCTGCTGTAGCCGGTAAAAAACCCTTGTTATACGTACGTTAGGTGCTAAAACTAAAGCTAGCTTGAGGTTGGCATGTATCAGGTACAGCAGTCATGCAACTCTAGACCAGGGTAACATCATCTACCACAGAAATAACTGTAGTCGTAGTGCTAGGTGTGCCCAAAAAGCAACCTCCAGAAAATGAGGCTAATAGCAAAGTGCCAAAATAAATTACAGTTCCTAAAATGGCCACTTGAGGTTGGCTCCAGAAGGAAGTTAATCCCCATACAACTCCATGTTAAAATGTGTAACTTTACAGCAGAAGTAAACATGTTTACAGCCTGGTACAACAAATGCTTTTGGTTTCTATAGCTAATTTCTTCATTAATGACAACTGTATGGAGGTGAATCTTTAAATAATTTACCAGTTTAAATTGTATTAAGGCTTATGCAGTTGCTTTACGTGACAGGGTGTTCCACCTCTTTGCTAATTTTTGTAATAACCAGGAGTTAGGAGGAGTCAGGCTACCACACGGAGGGTCAAAACGGCTCATCAGGAAACCTAAGTCATGGTTACTCCATCTTTATATGCAGTTTTATGGGCATGCCCAGCGGCTGTGGCTACAGTTTGAGGTCAGCTTTCCAATGATTGAGTTACTGTTACTCCACTGGTGGTGATGTTTTACACCACATCTTTAATACGTTACATTTCTTGAAAGGACTGACACATCTGGTGACTTTCCGACGCAAATTTCCCATGTGACTTTACATTTTGTCACTCAGTTAACATAATCATGATATGAATAACTTTATTTATATAGTAACTTTTAAAAACAGAGTTTGCTTTACAGACAGGCCAAAAAAATGAAGGCCAGTCTGGCAGAACAGAAAGAAAAAAGACCAGACAAGCAAAAGTAGAGAAAAGGGGTTAAACATGGTAAAATAAATTAATACAAAAAACACCTATGGATTTAAATAAAATAATAAAAGCACCAAAAATGCCATATTAAATTACAGAAAAAGAAGAAGTAGACTAAAAGAAAACAGAGTGTAAAACCATAAAAAAGGGTACCTTACCTTATTATCTTAATAAGATGTGGCGTTAGTGTATGTGCTACCTTATATCATGTTTTCTAAGCAAGATGAAATACACTTACAGCAAGTCTCATTACCTCACCTCACTGGATGTTTTCAGTAAGTTTTCGTTTTTGTTCACCCATACTGGAAAAAAATGCATTTTCTCTACCTTCTAATATCAAACCACACAGGTAGTTCTGATGTTATATATGAAGGTTAGACAGTCTCTGAGATCCCCAATACAGTGGAGGTGAATTCAACAACAACAGAAACATTTCTCTCCCTACAAGATCTTGTGTGAAGATAAATAAGGACTGTAGGACCTCTTATGTTCGATTTACGTGGACATCCTGATGTGTGTGTCAGGTTTACCTGGAAGCATGTGAGGCAGTGGTAGAGTGGTGGGAGCGGGTCGACATTCGACTGCCTGCATAGTTGCCTGCACCTTCAGCTCCGTGGCTGATCACACACTCTGTCGTGGGGACGCTCTTAGAGATGTACTGCAAAAAACACACACACAAAATGTTTTATTACACCTAAAATATTATATACAGATAACAGTTATGAATACGAACAAAATAGAGTTAAATGTGAATCTACATCAAACATAAGAGGACATTTCTGTGTCTGTTCATTGTTTTCCTCTTCACTGTGCTTCCACTGTTGCTATTATGCTGACTCATGCCTATTATATCTCCAACAGGATGGTAGGTGTTTTCTGGCCTCTCTTTAACATCTGTCGGCTACGTGGCACCAAATTTCCCTGTAATGTCAGCAGATCACAGCTTTGTTTACACAGATACTCTTGTGGAGGCAGAACTGCTCTGAAGGCTGAAATAACTTGATTGCTGGAGTTAAATCAAAGTCCTAAAGCTGAACAAACTCCATCAGTAACCAAACCTGAGGAGACACGAACAAACCATGTGCAGCTTCCTCAGGTGAAGCTGACATCCAGTTTTTACTGTCTTTTTTCTCTTCTTCTGTCCCTACTCTAGCACTAATAAATATCTGAGGGCATTCTGAGCATTTTGACACCAAAACACTATTTATAGGACGGCTATATTTAATTAAAAGCCCTGATATGTGTGCTTTTATTTGGGCAGATGGGCTTTGACAGAGAGTACAAAATGTACTTTTATCTGATTGCTAGCTAATAGATGCTTGCAATGTAATTGCTATTGATGTATTGTATTGTACTATAGAAACTAAAACAATATCATAGATGCTAAAAGTGCCTTTGGCAACTGCACTGAACTTTGGCACCAACTTTATACTTAACCAGAGTCTCTGATTAAAAAAATGAAGCTAAATATTGTGAAAAATAATCTTGACTATTGTCTGTGCCCAAAGAGCAGCTCCTCAGTCTGTCTGCAGTGACCTGTTCTGGGTTTCTCTCTCAACACAACCTCCAGATGACTTTGTTTCCAGAGTTACTGAGTTTATACCTGACCTTGAGGTGTGTGTCCCTGCCTCTGCTGTGTGTTTCTACTGTTTGGACTCACATTAACCATGGGGATCTCCTCTGGACCGGGACCGGGTGGGTTTGGCCCATTGGCCAATATGCGGTTTGGCTGCTCCACACACTGATTCTGGTTTTGGTGTAGGTGAGTCTGCATCTTCTTCCTCTGCTTCCTGGAGAGGTGGTGATGAAGAAACAATGAGTGATCTGGCCAAAGTGTTAAACTGGAAACTGATATCAGTCGTCTGTCTCTTGCTGACACTTCACTCATCACACCATCATTTTATGGTCACGGCAATATTGTCAAAACACTGTAGTACTATTTATAGTTCTTTTGGCCACCTACAAATTAAACATCTGTTCTTTTGTTGTATTTAGACTGTAAAATACTCTGGATTAGAGTTGTGAGAGGACTGTAGTCTGCAGGTCGACTGGTTGGTCATTGTGCTCTCATCTGACAAATATCTCATTTTTGTTACTTTCATGAGGAAAAAACGCTGCATCAATATCTTCCAGAAGTAATTATTATTTTTTGCAGCAGGTGGAAAAAACTAATTGTGAGTTTGAGTGTGACTTTTCCCAACTTTAAACTGCCCAATCTAATATAGACTGGTAAGTCTGACTTATTTAATGAATGTTTACTCAGAGTCAGGTACAAACTAACTGACATCATGTCAAAGAAGTCGTTGGTGTGGCTGCAGTTCTTTTAAACAGATGGATAAAACGTTAAGCTTAATCTTTGCAAACGGCAGTTTGTATATCACAGCTCAACAATAAATATGGCAGATCATCTAAAAGCTATGTGTGTTATATACTTGGTTCTATTTTCAGGAATCATACAAATACGGCAGGTACATGCTGGTGTGCTTTGAAATTATAACCAGGTTGTGGTTATTTTATACTGATAATGCTGTGAATTGTAGCTTTTTATGTTTATTTATGCTTCATTAAACTATTAAGGTTAGCTGGAACAGTAAACTCAGTGCGCTGTGGCACATTTAATTAATCTGGAGATAACATCGCAAACAAGATTTTTTTTGTTTGTGATCAATCAATTGGTTGAAGAGTAGGTACGATTTCAGTCGACCCAGACTTTCTGTGGTTGACTACAGCCCTAATAAATAAATACACTGTGAGGTGGAATCAATTAATAAGTGATCAACTTTATGTGACTGGAGATTTTTAGAACATGACAAACCAGCTAACCAAAGCAATCAAACAGAATAATTAGCATTTATCCAGTGAATCACAGGCTCTGCAGCAATGAGAGCAACAAACATTGTTTTTTAAAACTACTGTAAGTTCAGTTTTTGTCCTTGAATATTTAAAATGTTGTCTGCTTTATACTGCAGGGATCTATGGGATTCTAGCAGTTTCATCAAAGAGTGATTTATCCTCTAAACATCTCAAATCTTTTTATTTAAATAACAAAGAGGTAAAATATTTTGCAAAAAAGCAAAGACCAAGCTACCCCTTTATTCTCTCCTGCACCACTAATCATCTCACAACCCTTGGATTTATTTTGTGATCCTTTAGATTGGATCAGCCTATAAGTTGGGAAACACCGGACTTAACTAGCTGGCTGTACATATAATTACAGTTAGCTCTGCCTCAACCAGCTACACCAGTAAAATGCTGCCGACATGATGATGATGATGAACTTAATGTCAAATATATTAATACACTCTTAGAAGCAGAAGAGCCTCGAGGGACCTCTTGGGGTTCCTCAGCATCACTACTGTGGAGGAACTTTTCAAAATGGTTCCTCAGAAAACTTCTTCAAGGAACCATTTACTAGGGTCTGGGGTTCTAATTTGAACTCATTAATATTACCAATGGTGTGTTTTTTCCCAAACATAATAAAAAATGTACTGAACAATATAGTTGATGTTGCTAAATAAATTGGAGAGACTCTTTTTGTCATATTTAGGCAAACAAGAACCTTGGCTTCAGTGTTGAGTCATTTGCACACAAATCGTTCATCAGATAGTCAGACAAAATCCCAATTTGTCCAGATATATAAAAACAGTCTCTAAAAC
>OMNN01101906.1:101495-122782 GCA_900302755.1 Chromis chromis
AAAACTTCCATTTAAATATTGTTTAAAAAGAGTTCCATAATTTACTCCCAAAAATAACCTTAAATAATAAAAAATAAAGTATGTTTTTAATTGCTAGTGATGAAAAAACAGCATTATAATACCGTCAGCCTTGTTATTCCTTCATCCTTAAGTGAACTAAACTGATTATGTACGTGTTGAAATTTTGCATTGTACACAAATACAACAAGGTTTGAAGATAAAATAAATAAATCAGCAGGAGTAAATTGTCCTAACTCTGCAAAATAATCCTCAAACCCCCCCTTTTGAGATATTAGAGGTTCCTCCAGCAGCCTCTTTTCTGAACTGAGCTGGTAAATGTTCCTTCAGGAATATAAAATATCCCCAGAGTTCCTTGATGCTCTCCCAATTCTAAGAGACTATATAAGTCACGGGGGACAATTTCTGCAGAACAAGTACTTTTAGTCGGACTTTGAGTGCATTTTGCTATTAATACGTTCATATAACTATGATTCTTATTAGCGTTTCAATGCAGGACTCTGTTGTAATAGTACTTTTACTTAAGACAAAGATCTGAGTACTTCTTCGCTCGCTGCATCACAAGCAGTAGAGGCCGCTAATTACTTTTGTTCTTTTTAACAGGAGGTTAATTTGAAGGTTTAGAGTCTCTCATAAATGGGGAATCATTTATCTTTCCTTCAAAGACATACTTGGTTTTGCAGTAGGCCACCACACAAACGATGCCAACCACTAACAACGCCACACAGATGCCTGTGATCGTCAGCACCCGCCTCTGGTAGAGCTCCTCAGCCTCTGTGGACGCAAACACAAACACACACGACAACACACACACATGTTCGCATCATGCACGCACACGTTCATGCATTGCAGACGATACACACAGACACACACACACACACACATACAGCATGAGTGCTACTCCATTGAAGGCAACTACAGAAGCAGTTTTGTCACTATAATGTGCTGCCATCATGTCCCCTGTGCTGACTGTACAACAACTCCTGCTCTAGCTGCTCACATGTCTTATACTAGTAACTATACTGCAGTGATACTACAACACAGAGGAGTAACTCTACAGTCTAATAACATGTCATGATGAAAAGCAGAGATGTAAACCTACATCCTGACTTCCTGCTGTCCCTACACAAGTGTATTTACATGGCCATGGGGATGTGGTGCTACAGATGGAGCTGGAGGGGATCTGACTGCATGCCTGAGTGGATGGAACCAACGAAGAGACAAGTCGTCCCGATGAAAAAATACACAAATAAATAAAAAACACTGTTTAAAGTGTTAACACCACAGTGGCCTGGGAGCGAGTTGAAAGTTTGGTATTCACAGAGCTCACCTTAACTGTCACACGGTTGGCTGATTTTAAACTTTATCTTATTTTTATATGTAGAATGTTTTTGTCTGAAGGTTTTTAGCGTATGCACCCTGTGTTGGTAACCTGACTTTAGTTTAAACGGCTTTATTTTAACAGAATTTACCTCCTGCCAGAGCCGGCCCTACCCAATGTGACACCCTAGGCGAGATTTTATACAGCGCCCCCCTCCATCGGCGATTTACATACGCTTACAAAAGAAATCGAATAGCAATGTTTTGTAGTAATATTAATTGGGCATTGCTTTACATCTGAATCAATGTGAGCTTTTCCATTTTAAGAGTTTATAGTAATAACTAGTTTTAATATAATTATATTGAAGGGGAATTTTTTCCTGACTTTGTGGCGCCCCCTGGAGGCCACAGCGGCCTTAGCATTTGCCTATATTGCCTAATGGGCGAGCCGGCTCTGCCTCCTGCTACGAGTGAACTTAATTCATTTCTAATCTGTATTTGTCCATAAATTAAATAGTAACTTAACACCAGGCTGAAAAGAAATGTTTTGCTGCCCTGTGATGAGAAGAGGTTAAGTTACTTTTAAAATAGTATTTTAGTAACCTTACTAAATCCGAATTTGATCAACCTTGTCCCAAAACTAAGTAAACGGCATCCTCATTTATGCTTTGAAGGAAATGTAATTTTATTTTGAAAGGAGGTGTCTTTTCTAACCGAAATTTAAGATTGTGTCATGGTAGGAGAGGCTTCTAATTAGAAAGAGCCACAAAGTCCGCATGAGGAGGTCGGCATGGAGCATTAAGGTATAAATCTGCAACAGGATCCTTTTATTTCACTCATTGTTTAGTTTAGGCACCAAAACTATGTGGATAGTTTTAGGAAAATAATAGCCCTTGGTTGACACTTTCACAATGATAACTTTAAGTGAGAAGCCAGTTTAAACTTAGGCACCAAAATGTTATAGTTTGGGTTAAAATACGACTCTTTCACAAGGTATTTAAAACTTCTAAATTTTTTGAGTTACATGGTGTCGGGTCCCGCTCCATCTCATATATGATTGGATAGCTGAAAACAAGCGACAGTGACTAAAGCATAAAATAGAAAAGATAGACAATACATTTCCCTCAAAATGTAAATAAGAATATTGTTTTGTTGGATAGGAACACGGTATTAATGAATGTTGTTTTAGTAATAATCTTTTTCTGTCCCTGACCTTCACCTTTTCATCAAATAATTACACTAGCATTACCCACAGTAACACAAAATGAATTATCTTTGCGATTTTGGACTGAGGTTGCCAATAAATGCACTGAAATATGGTGTAATTATGCAGTGAGTTATATGTTTTGGCTACAGATAGTCTACAGTGTCCAAAAATAGACCGTCATCAAAGACGATTAACTTGCTCTTTTGTTCCTTTATTATTTATTATACAACAACCTTTGGATTTGAGACTATATTATTAGGACAGATTTGGACCACATTACACACGACTACGTTAAACTCCTTTATTTCTAACAGTTTGGCGGCGACGCTGTGTGAATACGACACCATCCTGGTTTATCTGGTTAATTCAGATTTCGACGGGCCCGCTGTGGCGTAACACTCTGTGTCAGAACGGCAAGCGCAACGACACAATGACAGAGGGAGCAACGGACAGAACAGAACATGAGGGGAAGAGGGAGGGAATAAAAACAGAAAAAAAGCAAAGGGGTGAGTAAAGGGGGAGCACATAGACAGAGGGAGAGAAAAAGGGGAGCAGGGGCGTGTCCGGGAGAAAGGCCTCGGGAGGAAGCAAAGCCTGACCTGACTTTGTCCCTTTATCAACTAACTGGATTACAGAGGTCATTAGATTGTTAGTTACGGCCAAATTAAAGCCCCCGCAGGCTGGAATTAACTTTTAATTGTCCTGAAACTTTTTATCAAACAAATATTTGTGTTTAATCTCAGTTTAGACTAAAACTAACGCTGTTTACTGCTATCGATGTATCTAAATATGCTGCTTATGATAAAAAGTTGGTAGCTTGGCAGTTAAACTATCACCTTTCCCCCTCTCTGAAAAGCTCTAGACACGCCACTGAAGGGGAGGGAAGAGGGGGTGAGGAAGGGGAGTCTTTAAATAAAGGGCCTCTGTAGGGATTGACAGGCCTACGAGAGCCTCGGCCCGGCATTGTGTGCGTGTCACAGGGTACTGATACAGAAAGGCAAAGGGAAATGGGAAGGCGAGCTCCGCCGGCACAGTGGGACCAGCAGCAATCGTGATTTAGGACAGGCGAGCTCTCCACTCTGACACCGAGTCAATCAAGGGCATAATAATAAGGACAGACTATGTGGTCAGGCCTTTTGCTCGCTTCTGGCAACGCTTTGCAAAAATACTCGCAGCTTGCATGTTTTTATTCGACAGGCTGCTGAAGCCAATATGCACATTGCCAAAGCCCAGAGGACAAGCCAGGTACTTGTATTTATCAATGACGTGAAACCCTCTCTGATTTTTTTGGACAGGGAAGGTAGCTTTTTGCTCTGATTTGGCGTCCAGATAAACATGATTTGTATCGCGGGGCCATTACATTGTGCTTTAATTCACCTCTGCGCTTTCTTTCATTAATGCATCCCTTCCCTGGTTAATTTGTCTCTTTCCAAATTTGTCCGATTAGTAAGAAGAGTGCATGCAAAGAGGGGAAGGTTAGGAGTCTTAAAACCAGGTTAGTGGACAGGAGAAAAAAGAGGGACAGGTTGAGAGAGACCCAGTTGTTGGTTTTAGGAAGAAGATGGCACAATAATGTGTGACTGTGAGAGGATCTTGGCAAACCCTTTAAGCACAGCAAAATGAATAATAATGTTCCATACCCATAAATTCAATTCTGAGAAGCTCTGCCAGCGCAGAAAGTTGTCGTGGTAAAAAGAAAGAGACAGATAGGGTCAGGTGTAATGTCCACTTTGGAGCAGATATATTATTTCCATGTGCTGTATATGGTGAACCAGGATATAAGTTAATTAGTGCCATCAGTCGTGGTGATTGACACGAGTACCGTCCAGTAACAGACAGACAACTCAGACAGCCTCAGCTCTGTGACCCCCAGAAATGACAGGAAAAAAACAAAACCGAAATCAAAAGCGAAGGGAGGAAAAAAATGAACCAAAAGGCAGAAGGAAAGAGAAAAACCAGCAGGCAGGAGAAGGCATGCAGAGACAAGAGACAGACGGACAAAGACAGCAAGACAAGAAGCCACATCACTTACTGCTATATTTACTAGACCTCATTTCTGGAGTAAAACAACATCGGACAGAAATACAACACAAAATAAAAAAACAACAAAACAAAAAAAAAAGACGAAAGGAAAAAAAAAACAACAACAAGAAAACAAAAGATAAAAAAGCAGTGAGTTACTCTCCAACATAAAAACACAGTACAGTCGATGAGGCTGGCACAGCAAATGGGGGTGGGTGCAGTAACTCGTTTGACTAATGGCAGTTGTGTGCCTTCGTATTGATTACAGCATACCTCTTTCTATAGCACTTTGTCCCGCTACTGCAGCTACTATAACCCTTCATATAATTTACAGAGAAATCATCTCGGCATTCCCAATTTTCCATGGCTTTAGCATGCATTACAGGCCATAAAGAGAGGAGAAGTCAGCCAATCTCCTGCCCACCCTGACCTTAACGGAGGGTGTCCCTTCACCATCACAATGCAAAAATAAAAGCACAGACAGATTTCAGCGTGTGTGACGAAGCTTGATGACGGGGTCAAAAATAACATTACATACAGTAAATGGACATAAATCCTGCTTTTAAATTTGACATTATTCAGCATGAATACAACAGACAAACAGCAAAGCAGGACAAACGTGGCATGAAGCGACAGTGTTTAAACTCCTGGAAACAAGAAGAGGAGGGTCATTTCCATCCCTCAGTTTTACCTCTATGTGATTGCTTGGACAACAACGTGAGAAAGGCGGTTTATTTCTGTGCAAAGGCATAGAGGAGCCTGCTAACTCTTTATGCATGTGTCCTCGTCTGGTTGTTCTCTGATCGTGTCGGCAGTGACTGTCGCTGCCCATGCAATCACACAGGAGAGCGACAAAACACACCCCATTTGCATCCCTGTGATTTAAAGGAAGTGTTCAACATTTTGGGAAATCCACATATTTGCCTTCTTGTCAGGAGTCTCAAGAGAGCTGGGTTGTGCTAAGACTGAACTAGTTTGGGTTTCAAAGTTGTTCAGAACAACCACACGCCGGCCGTCAGAGAGACACAATACTGTTTAAATACAGAGAAACTGCACATCGTTTTTCAGACGGTCTCTCGGGGGAAGACATTCACAGTTACGCACTTAGCTGTTAGCATTAAAAGTGACAAAAAAAATAAACTCTGTCGAACGAAAATTACATTTCTGTGCAAAGAAACTGCATTCTCATTTACGTTTTGAAAGAAATGTATTCTCTCCCCAACAGGTGGGACTATGATATAGTAGGACATACTTCAAATAAGAGGTAGAGGTATTGTCCTTCAACAGCCAGGACATTGTTGTAATTATTCTTAGGCTGTAGTTCCATTTCACTCAGTGTCTGATTAGCTTTAGTATAATATCACAGTCTGGGTTTAAATACAACCCTTTCACATGACTGGCACATAGACTAACTTATGAGCAACAGTAAAGCAATAAAATAACTGGAAAAGATATGTTGAAGTACATTTCCCTCTAAGTGTAACTGAGTACGCAGTTTACAGACAGGGCTGCACACATACATAGCTGTGTCACAAATCATAAATGAGAGTAGGTGAACAGAAGCTTCTGAAATGATATATCAGTTATACATGAAGAGAGGACTGATACCGCTCACATGTCTGTACTTTAACTATGAAGCTAGAGCCACAAGACTGTAAGATTACCAGAGTATAAAGACTGGAAACAGAGAGAAACAGCAAAATTCACTTACCAGGACTAAAAAAGAAAGTGTAATATTATTATTTTTCACATCCAGAAGAATTTGAATATCCACATGTGGAAAAACATGTATGTATGTAAAAAAAAAAAATTGTTTTTTTACTGGTGTTCCCTGTATGTTTGCATTAGCGTTACTTTGCTGCTGTAACACTGCAAATTTCCCCACCGTGGGATGAATAAAGGCTTATCTCATCTTAAGACTCACAGAAATGATATGACTCTATAGGTACTAACTGCTCCCAAGCAAGAAATAGTCCCTCACAACCTAAAAAAAAAAAAACTTACAACTTTACATTTTTTTTAAGTTTTACATAATTACACAAACAACGTTACTGAGGCTACATCCATACTAATACCTTTTCATGTCAAAACACATATTTTCTGCTACGTTTACACTACTCTGCCCTAAAACAGAGACTTTTGGAGACGCTGCTGACCCCACTTCAGTTCAAAACTGCTGGGGTTGTGTTTTAATCTGTCTTGGAAGCAACTGTATAGACACCATGATTTAGCTTTAATTTGTCACATGTTTTTTTTTCTGACTCTTCTTTCGTGTGACCATTTTCCAGAATAACACAAAAACACCAGCTCTGACTGTTAGTGGTTAACACAGAAAATGAAGTACAGCTGTTGTTTACCTTGCTGTCTTTGCTAGCAGCTGTGCAGTGAAGAAAAATCTCAATGCCATTTTAATATGAAAATTAATCAGTGTGGGCGCGCCGATAGTCTAGTGGTTATGTCGTGCGTCCCATGTGCAGAGGCGTAGTGGACGAGCCGGGTTCAAGTCCGACCTCGGCCATTTGCCGCATATCCTTCCCCACCTTCTCCTGTTTCTGACTCTATCCACTGTCCTCTCCAACAAAGGCATAAAAAGCCCAAAAATAAATCTTAAAAAAAAAAAAATTGTGTGGAAGTAGCCTTAGTTTGCTTCAGTGCTGTTTAGCGGACCAGGCTAGCTGTTTCCCTCCATTTCCAGTCTTTGTGCTAAGCTAAGCTAACTGCCTCCTGCCTCGTATTCAATGTATAGACATGAGAGTGGTATCAGTCTTCTCTTCTATTTCTCCTCAAAACAGCAAATAAATAAATTTCCCAAAAAGTCAAACTCTTCCTTTAATTCAGTACAACTGTGGTTAGCAGCAAAACATGTGACAACTTCAGAACATATTAGAAATCAACCCTGGAAGAATTTCAAGCAGCATGTAGCCATAAAGAGAACTTATCAGATGATCCATGGATGCTCAGAGGGAAAACAACAGATTCACTTTAGTAATTTCTTCGCTCAAGACCAGTTTCTTTGACCTGATATCAAGAAGCTCAACTTATATGTCGATCAATATCACATTGGGACTGGCCCCCAGTTGAATAACCACAAGTGATGCTTTCAAATCTCATTACCTGAAGACTCCAAATGTTAAATATATTCTGACTCTAAATCTTATTTTCGTACACTTGCCAAATTGTTTGGATTTTGGACACACTGTGGCTTTTTGTAATGATTGGCAGCTGTTCAAAACTACGTCAGAAGGACTTAGAGTCCATCTGAAGTCTCCAATTTCTACTTCCCAAAAAGGTAAAATCGATGAAAGACTTTTGTTGCTGTTTAAAAGAGGGACGCAGCATTGAGTTAGGACGTCCGGTCTTGTATTAATAACTTCTATCCGCACAATTTTGCCTTGATCATTTGATTAATTCATTTATTTTTACTGCACCGATGGACCATCTACAAAGGAAAGTGACAAAGTGATACAATGAAAGCAAATAACTTCAACCTCCTGTATTGTTTTAATTCTCTGTCTCCTCTGTTTCGTTTTTTTACTGCAAGTCTCTGGATCAAGTTGCAACAGAAGTGCAATATATTTGTTGCTTACTGAGTTTTGGGAGTTGTTTTTTTATTTATTTATTTTTAGCAGCTTTGTAGGTCAAGTAAATAATAAATGAGATTCCAAGCAGGTGAACTGGAGTGAAAAATATATGATAAGTAAATTACAACTTCTCTAGATTGTGGTCGTTTCTGGTTACCAGAGGAGCAGCACGGAGGAAACCAGGGGAGACAGGGAAGAGGAAGGGGTGGACAAAGAGGCATGCAATCACACACCACCACACACACCTCATTAACTTACATTAAACAAAACACACACACACTCATTCATTCGCACAGCTCCCTCCATCCAACCCCTCCGATGTAGCATGCAGCATCTCAGTGGGAAGGAGACAGACAAGAGCAAATGGACATACTGTAGAAAGTGGCCATGACGGAGTTTTGACAGCGGTCCCCCGTATAGTCATTGGGACACCTGATGGAGGGAAAACGAGACACAGAGGGGGAGAAAAGGGGAAGGGATGGGAGGTTAAAAATACAGCGGGAAGAGAGAGGATCAAACAGGAGGAAAGAGAGGAGGGAGATATACAGATAAGGAGAAGGGGGGATAAGAGAGAGAGGAGGGGAAAGAGGGAGACATAAGAGCAGAGAGATGAGGGATTAGAAACAGCACAATCCACCAACTACAGAGAGAGAGAGAGATGACCTGCATACTGTGACATCACCGCCATCAATATGACATCACCGCTACAGTTCAGACATCATCACAGTCATGGGGGTGGGGTCATGTGATGGTGGTGCAGGAAGTAGGGGAGGTCAAATGTACCGTAGTTAACCTCCAACCCCTTTCAAACACACAAACACACACTAGAAACTGTTTTATTGGTTATTTCACATAGTGGTGATGCTCTGCCATCTCAGATTTTGATCACTTATTTGTTATTTAGGACCCAGAACTTAGTTCTGTGAAATATTTTAAATGAATTTTGAGAATTTCCATCCATTTTCAGAATATTTTTGCACTTTTTTTCTATTGTCAAGGGCAAATCATTTTTAAAAACTGCCTTTTTGGATCTGCTCTAAAGCATTTTGTCTGTTTCCTCACCATTTTATTATGTGCAATATCTAGCAAAAAGAACACTGCTCCACTGTATTCACCAGCTAATAGCTAATTCTGGTTGTGCTGAACAGGTAGGCAGTTCCAGGACTAATGCTGGAAATGGGTTGATGAGAGAAAATAAAAAAAAAACTAAATGTAGGACTAAATCTATGGTAAGGTGCATGGTTTGTTTAATCTGTTGAGTTTCTCTCCATAATATAATATCGTAATGTTCTCACCTTACTGCGTGAAGTGCCCTGAGATGACCTGTGTTGCAAATTGTTTCCATATAAACAAAACTGTATTGAACTGATTAATTCTCTTCAGGTTTGTCACTACAGCAGCTAAAAAAAAAAGGCAGCACGCCCTGTTTCAGCCACGCAGACGTTCAGGAGAGCACAGCCATGCATCTTCCATTCAATGCAACATCCTTGCTCTGTATATTCCCATGTTCGCGTGAACTCCATAAATAAATAAACCCTTAAAGGATGAGCACCTGCAGAAATGGTAAAACTCTTAAAACTGAACCGTTTTTCAACCATAAAAATAACAGCACACACACACACATACACAGACAGAGAGAGAAGCAGCCCTCCACAGTGTGTGAGCATGAAAATGGTTGGAATAGGTTTCGGTATTTCTTGGGCATAAATAACAGCAACAGTTTACATGCAGCTGCAGAATGTGGTGTTGTGTTTCTGGATGGGTGGCGAGCTGTCAGCGATACCACGGGCTGAATATGATTCATATTCTGGCATCAGCCATCAAACTCACAACACTGAAACTAACAAGTAGGCTCCTCACCGCATCGCAGCAACTAGAAAATTGATACGCACACACACAGTCCAGAATACTGGTGTTTCTGGTTTCATTAATGCTGGCAGGTTGTTTTTTTTGTCTATTAATCCTCATTCTTTCAATGAAACACTACAGATCTCATTTCAAATGCATCCTTTAAAAAAAAAATCTTCTTAAGAGAGTGCTTCAAAATCTGAAATGTCTTGAAACTGTGTGTTTTAATGGGTGTCACGGCTTTTACCCAGCCAGGAATAATTGATTTAATCTTTTTATTGCTGTAATTGATAGCAGATCAGCTTTTACTGCAGTCAAATGAAAAATAGGCATGTTATAGAAAATCTGATCCGACTGCAGTGCACATTATGCCGTAGATGAATCACAACAAGTGACCACGGTTTTATGATATTATGGGTGTGGCTCCATTACACTCATTATAGGAGAACAGAAGCTCCCCAGCAGTTTCACACAGCCCTGGTAATAACAGCACGGTATTTATTACAGTAATTTAGCATCAGGTCAACAAATTCATCCAGTTTAAAATGCAAGGACCTTTGTGTTGCCCTCGTGCTGGTATATACTGTCCATATAACTGACTGTGTATCCTTTTCTCCTCTTTCTCACCACTAAAGAGACAACTTGCATTTTGAATCAATTACAGCAAAAACCCTCAGTAGAGCCCACTCAGCAATTTCCCAGAGAGATATAAATAGAGCAGAGATAGAGAGAGAGGTGGGAGACACTCGGTGCAGAAGCAGCCCTATGCCGGCGAAGCTTTTACTGTATATCATTTCTTTTCTCTTTCTTGTCTCTCTGTGCTTCTCATTTCCCCTTCTCTCCTCACCCTTTTCTTTATCTGCCTGTGCCTGCTCTCCCCTTTTTCTCCCCCGAACTGTGCTGTTCTTTCAGCCCTGAGAACGAAGGGAAAAAGCTTGCAAACCTTTTGTTCCAACCATTTGATTGAAAGCAAAGCCTACAATTCATTTTGTTATATTCATTATACAAAGGACTTATCAAATTTAACATTTAAAAAAACCACAGACAGCCGTGGACATTATGTTGAGGCATCAATACTGATCTAAACTCATGGCATTTGTAGATTAGATTACATTAAATGAACTATTGATTCACGAAGGGGGGATTTGGCATTTTCAACCTATAGCTGGGATGTTTTCTTCCAACAAAGTTCTGCTATCTGCAGCCCTACACAGACATCATACTGTAGACTAAAAGGAACACTGAATAAGCAAAACACACTCAGCTTTAACCTGGCCACAGCGTGCCAGAGGGAATGTTTGTATGGGCTCATCTCCACTTTAACCTCCACACTCTGCTTTATCCAGGACGCCTTTCTGTATGTGCCGTCCTCCACTTTAACCTACAGACTCCATTTTGCAGTACAGCATTACTTTCCCCTTCAGGAAAGAGGAGATTACAGGTTTTCATGGTCGGCACAAAGGAGCTTGCAAATACCACCTCAAATTTCTGAGATATTTACATTTTTTGCTGCCTCCTAGTGCCATGCGGTGGACTGATTTTCAGATTCAGACATAGAAAGAGAGGGAGAGAGTGGAGGTCTACATATCTCTGAAGTGAACAAGCATCGCAGACAGTCTACAGACAGCAGTCTTATTTACATCCTGTTATCCACTGGCCCTAACAGACAGGCCAACAAAGGATGACAAAGCTGAGAAGCTACAGTAACTCTCTGGAAACTGCTGGCTAGCCTGCTGCTAGCTTCCCGTATCTTCCTTAAATATGCAGTGTGTTGTATGTAGCAGAATCATGCACACAAGGTTGTACAATCCTGCACATTTTGCACCCCTAAACTGCTACACAAGCTGCTCCTAATGCCTATATGAACCCTCTCAAACAAAGTTTTCTGCTTGTCAGCACCATGGGAAAAAAAAAAATCTGATTTATCCTTCAGCAATGACCGGAAGGTGTATCAGATGAGAGGCAGAGAGAGAGAGAGAGTGTGGAGGGGAAACAAGGGATAGAAATACTGAAGAGAGAGATGTAAATGAAGAAACAAAGAGTGCAGATGTGAAACAGACACCCAAGGATCTAAAGATGGGTTTCTAGCAGATACATCCTATTGTACAGGAAGCAGAACAACAAAGCTTTTGATCATGCATGACTTTACACGCCATCTGTTATCCACACTGTCAGGAAACGTGTTTGCGACACATCTACAGAATGACCCAGTGTGTACGGCAAGTTGGACCTGAAAGATTAGAGCCTCCAGTTTAGAAAATATACATTTCACTAAGTGGAAAACAAAGAGTTTATCATAGCTCAGGTTGGTACAAAGCTTTGGTTGCAAATGCAGTTCTTACTGGACAACGCTGTACTGAGCTTGCAGACTTTGGTTTACATGTGTACCACACTGAAAAAGAACATTTTTGCAGCAACGTAAATGAATTGCTTCAACTGGTAACATGCAATTGAATTAAGTTTATCCAAATTCACTTGACAAGTAATATTAATGCTACTGGTTTAAGTTAGATGTACTTAAATCATAGTCTGCATTGCTGCGACTTAATTTTCAGTTCAAATGTAAAACCTGATTTTGTATGAATACGTCTTCGCTTTTCTTTATCCTGTAATCCTGCTCAAAGGAAACAATGATTGAGTTGCAGCAGAAACATCTGAAGACGCACAATGCTAAAGGACTAATACAACTATTTTTGTACCTTTGCTGAAAACTGAATTCTAATTTAGAGGGACAAAGTGCAAATTTCAAGTTGACAGAATCCACAAAGGTAAGCTGCCATCACCAAAGCAGAAAGATAAATTAATTCAAAACAGCACTTTACTTCAACTACAGCTCAAATACACTTTTTAGCGTGCAAAGAAAGGCACAAGATAATCGCTAATATGATGCCGTTTACCACATCTACTACATTAGCACAAGGTAATGCTAATATGCAGAAAAATGTTGCCCTATTTTTTACAAAATCTCCGATGAATTGTGATAAAATGATTCACTTTGGTTTTTATTATTTTAATTGCTAGACCTGCAACTTGTGACATGTTCATATAAATAGATGTCTGTCTGTCTCTGTAATAAGTTGATATAACAGCAGTGATTCATCTAATATTCACTTCATGAAATTTTTTTTTGCACTTGCTGTCCTGAACACCTACCAGTCTGATAGCTGTTTCGTGGGAAAAATCCTCCCACTCGCAGGAAGTGATGCACTTTTATGTTTACAGTAATAAACACAAAGAGGACCTGGATCATTAGCGTGAGCAGTTTTTAAACACTGGTCTGCGTCAGAGCAGAGGACGTTACGACATCACGGCTACTACATTTCAGATCCAACTTGGATTAGCAGCTTGTCCCGTCTCTTACCTACAGGGACAACACGAGACACGAGTGACGCAGTCTCAGAGGAAAATAGGAAAAAGATATATTTAAAAGACTAATGTTTATCAGGTGTGAGTTATGTATATATTACTCACATTCTCCCTATATAGAAGGTAAACACCTGCTAAATGTGGCTTCTCTCTGTCTGTGAGGAGTTTGTATCTTTGCGTGGGATACCGGCGTCCAAAACTTGAGTGTCGGCCACAATAAAAAACATTAAGCTAAACCTTATACATAAAAAAACGTGGTTGTTGGGATGATTAAAATGTACAACTCTCAAGCCTTGGAAGTCAATTTAGAGGTTGTCACTACACATGAATGCAGAGACAGAAAACTACAAAACACACAGACGATGTGCTCAATGTTAAATTATCATGGTCAATCCTGTTTGCGCATTTGTAAATAAAAAATATTATGTATTAATATGGCAACAGATAATGGTTGTAAACATTTTGATAGACATCATTTTAGAAAAAAAACACTATATAATATAAATTTTTCAACATGTGCTCTGAACATCTGGATTGTGGTTCTGTGACATCTGGGACAGCTGGCTGCAGGTAGCATGCTCGGTAAAAGCCTGGGCTAAAGACTGAGCCACTATCCTCTTATTTTTGGCATATCTTGCAGAAAATGCATGAAATCAACAATGATAAATAATAAAATATAAACTTGTCTTATCGGAGCCAGTCCATCCCATTACCTATCTATCCTTTATCCTACAGAGGGTCAGAGGGTCTGTTTACTTTGAGATTGATTATTGAGATCAATACCAGTTTGTCTCCTGCAGTTATGTCTGTTCTTCTCTGTTTTGTTCATGTTTCTCTATTCTATCACTTTTATTGCCCACTAAGGTCCAGATCTTGAAGCATTATTATTGTTTTCCAGACTCTGTTTCAGGGCTGCTAGCCGCTATAACAAGCACACTATGCATGCTTGTGAAAGTCTGCAGTGGTTATTACAACTTTAGCAACATCTGCTACCCCATTTTTGAAACACAGCTGTGCTAATTCACTGGAGCTTCTCTGCTCTACAAAACCACTCTCTGTCTCTCTGTGTAAACAACAGCTTTTAGTGATTGGCTGTTACTTGTGACATGTAACAACCAATCAGATAGAGCTGTGGGTGGGAAATTGAGACCACAAAGTGACTGCAGAGAAAGAGAGCCGACTGAATAAGAGCCAACGTAGTATATTTTCCTTATTTTGGGATAATCAGTCAATAAATAAATAATAATACCAATAATGGTAAAAATGCCAGATATCGGCCTCAATAATCAGTCGGGACGATAATCGGTCAATCCTTACTGGGTACCAGTTTATATCAGTTACTTTGATCAGACTATTAACTGGATGCCACTGTTAGTACAGCTCATGCTTGTGGTTAGTAATACTGTGATTATAGTTGCTCAGTGACTTGCATAGCTGCTAACAAAGACTAATGACAGAGTCCAACTGTGACACTGACCTAGTAAATACAACTTAGGCTAATACAGACAACCGGCACCACTAATGTCAGACAAACTCACGTCACTGGACATTTTTTAGGTATTGAAATCAGTCTCAACTCCTCTGTCCTCTTTGCTTTTGGGTGCCCTCAGCTTGCAAAGTGTTTCATGGTTACATGCCAACAGAGTGACCGACAACAGAGGCAGCAGCTAATATACCCTGTCAACGGGACGTCCTGTTCTACTTTTCATGCCAGTGTTGTTCTTCTGAGCAACCCTGAGCTCAGAAACATTTTTAACACAGATAAAACCAAAGCAGAATCATGTTACCTCCTTGCGACTGGGGCAATTCATCTCAAATTATCCTTCAGCTCAACCATCTCTAATTTGCTTGAATTTTTTCATCATAAACTATAGATATTTAGAATTATATCTGTAATATTTTAGATTAATATATTTTTTGTACTTTCCAAGGTAAAATCTTTTAAAAATTGACCGTTGACACGTTTTCAGCATGTTTTTTCGCACATTGAAATTTGAGGCTATATGTTTAACCCACAATATCTCAGGAACTATTAAAGATAAAAGCCTGCATTTTTCACTGTTATGTTTTGCTGTACGTAGCATAAATCTCCTATACCATCTGATGGAAAAGACTGTTTGCACACATGTATGTATAAATTGTAGAGCTGAACGTAGATCACACACACTGTCTTCACTCTGCATACTAAAAAAACAGAAAAGAACAAGAATACCTACTGTTTTCACTTGTGACAAGATTTTCTAATTGTTTCCACTGATTTGGATTTATTATGTTCATTGTTATTAAGAAAAAGTATTTAAAGACATTCACACTGTAGTTGAGATTGTTTTTAAGACCTGCATTTCTTCCCATCTCACAGTCAGACCCCACTCACTCTTAAATGAAGTGATCTTAAAGGAGCAGCAAACCACCAATTCTGAATGAGCATCATGTGCAGGTGAAGATCTGTTAAAACCATCTGCTCTATATCTTCGATGGAAACTGAAAACAACAAGCCCTGGCGACATTGTGGTTGAGGTTAGGTGGGCTGCCGGTGTGGAGAAGATACAACCAGGACACATAAGACGAGTGACCAGCAAACACTGAGATCACAGACCGACGGAGACAAGAGATAGAGAAGGACAGAGCGGGTGGAGAAGACAGGGGGAGCGACTGCACAGTGATGACTGAATGGATGGACGCCGACTGAGAGACAAACTTACTTGCAGGACAGCTGGTTAATACCATGTATGAAGTAACAGTCTCCTCCGTTGACGCAGTAGGACTTCTCCGAGTCATTGCAGCGTCTTGCATGACTCACGCCCGGAGACGGGGTCGTGGTGGTCACTGCGAGGAGGGCAGATTGACAGAAAGCAGACAAAAAATGCATTATGTTTTTCTTTTATATGACAAAACGTTGATAGAAGGAGCAGCACTGCACATCAAGCCACAGTGCAGCAAATCTATCCACCTTTTGTGCAGCTTTCAGTCAGTTTGTTGTGCTTTCTACAGCTTTTTGCTTCACAACTACTGGTTTTGTGAGCATAAACAAGCAGAAACATATTGTTTTATTTCAAGCTCAAAGCTAGAAACGGTTAAATATATTTGCAGGTAATTAAAGCACTTATTCTGTTGCCCTTATTTCTGTTTTGTAACCGTCAGTAAAGCAGATTTTCACAGCCTGTGAAATGATAACAGTTGAGTTTGTGATTATTCGATCATACAGACAGACGGGTAATAATGTGCTCACAGATCTGCACGCTGATTATACTCGTGGAGTTTTCTTGTCCTACAGAGTTTTCAGCCACGCAAGTGTAGTTGCCAGAATCTTCCACACGGACACGACTGATCTGCACCTTGGAGTTTTTTCTTGATTGAAAGGGAAAAAGAGAGAAAAAGCCAGAGACAGAGAAGGAGAAGTGATGCAAAGCAGAAAAAATCAGGGTCAGTTATTGTTTCACAGAAGTGGCACGCACATCTTTGACTGGAAGAGCCCAGAAAAACCAATAAAAGACTGACTGTTATCCACAAATGCTGATAGTGATTGGCAGAGCTAATTAGCAGTAATTGCCTTAAGTTCAAATGAGAAACAGACTATACAGATACAGGAGATTAAACTGTCCTCCTTTAACATGCAATAGCTTCAAAAAAAACATAATATAAAAGACAAACTTAATGTTGTTATAAAAGAGTGAATAAGATATAATATAGATGTTCAGTAGATTAAGTGCATGACTGCAAATTTCAAGCATGTATAAAATGATTTGTAGCAATACCAGGGACAAAATAACATTTAATATAAATATAAATAGATAAATGTAACCAAACTTATACTGACGGACTGATGGAACCATTTGCAAACCCACAATCTGTACATGATTTATGCAGTACTCTGGAAAAGTTTTAGGCACTTTAGATGTTTAGATTTGTATCCATTACACTGTGCCACCTGGGAGGCGTCTCATTGGTCCCAAATTCATTCTGCAACATTACAAAAACCCCAAACATACAGCCAAAGTCACAGAAAACTATCTTCAGCGCCCAGAAGGAGTCCTGCAACAGCTGGTAGGGGCCCCTGCAGAGCCCCAGTCTCAACATCATGGAGTCAATCTGGGATTACATGAAGACTGAGACAATGAAAGTCCTTAGGTGAACTGTGAAGAGTTCTCCAAGTTGTCGGGAACAAGCTACCTGCGAAGGACCCTGAAAAACTGTGATCAAGTCTGAGAAGATAAAAGGTGCTCACAGCAAAGATTGATTTCATTTAGGGAGGTTTCTGTTTGTGTGAGAAGAAAAATACTTGGTTACAATGACAGTCAGTGCTGCTCAACAACTAATATTTGGCTCTCGTACTAACGAAGTGGCCTAATAGTTGTTTTGAAGGGTTGGAGGAATATTATTGATTCATCTGACTGATGTGTTAGTTCCAGTATCATCTCTCTAACGTAAATATCATGGGAATGCGTATAAATGGCATGCAAAATCAGAAACATTTCGCATTTCTCGTGTCAATTTATGGTGTTAAAATAATACACAAAATGGTTAAGGTTAAGGTTAAGGTCATACGTCATGACTACATGCCGTGCAATGACAAGGCAAATGCGTTCTGATGTCATTTGTGACTTGGTGTGTTATTCCCACGTCTTTTCGTGACACCAGGCTGCACTCTCCTTCAGCTTTGTTGTGAATCCTACCTCAGGTAATATCTGGCTCTTTAGCTGCTAAATGCTGCAAAATGTTCAACAAATAGCCGCTAACTTTTTCTGTCCTCTGTTCGGGACTGGGCAGGTAGTTTACTGTGGCGTTAAAGAGCTCTTACTCTGAAAATATCTGCCTGTTGAAGTAGGTATCATCGTAACAGTGAATCAGAACCGTCAAATGAAAAGCCACAAGCTGAAAGGTGGTAAAATATTTCATGAAGCAGGAAATAATGCTCTGCCACTACAAAACTTTTTACACCAAATTCTGAGCAAAATATATTGCAAAATACTCATCTGTGTAAATTAAGCCAATGTTATTGTAAAAATATTGAGTGGTACAGCTTTAACTTGAAGTTTTACTTATTGCACATTTAAGGAAGTCCAATTATCTAACAGTCACAGTTTTGGTGCAAGCTGAAGTTGCCCAGGGCACCATGCTGCATGGAGCCATTATTGAGGAAAGTTCCATATGATTATACAGTACCATCTGTAAAAAAAATTAAAAAAAAAGATACAAAATGTCCAGCCTGACAGACTCACTTGTTGGTTTTTATTTTGAGGTCTCTGCCTTTCTGAAGCTCGTGTCCATCTTTGTACCAGCGGAAGGAAGGGCTGGGATTCCCAGACGCCTCGCACTTCAAGTACAGCTTGTCCCCTTCCATCAGAGACTGGCCTCGCATTACCCGCAGCTTCGGAGCAGAGGCTGGACATCGAAATACAGAGACAGACAGGAAATGTAAGGGTTGGTGGGGGGCAGAGAGAGAAAATCAAAGCTTGCATTATTGAAATGAACTATAGACATTTAATTAATCTCTCAATTTAATTGTGTAGGTGTGTATATATGTGTCTGCGTATGTGTTTATGGGAGTCGGCGATGAAAATCTATTAGCGAGGGTTCAGATGTTGAGGTCAAAACCTGAGGCAACAGGTCAGAGTTCACATGAGCGATGGCTAAAGGACGGAGGAAAATCAATTATATTTCACACGAAGCGCACAGACACACATACAGGCACATTTTAATTCCCTGGTCACTCACCTTAACCTTAACCCGAACCTTATCCTAACATGAACCCTTTCATCAAGTTTGAACCCTCAAACAACCCTTTGAAGGTACGTGCTGAAGTGAAAATATCCTCACTTTCCACCAGGGTCCTCACAAAGATACAAAGTGCATGCACAGACCCACACACTTACAGGAAAAGCACTTGGTTAAGGTCTGAATCCTGAAAAGCAAAGACAAACTGAAAGCTTATGCCGAAAAAAAAAAATCTTGCCTCAGAAACTCTCTGCAGTAGATTTTCACTATGGAGCAAAGTGTGTGTGTGTGTGTGTGTGTGTGTGTGTGTGTGTGTGTGTGTGTGTGTGTGTGTGTGTGTGTGTGTGTGTGTGTGCGTGCGTGCATGTGCATGTGAGCGCGCATGTGCTTCATCAGTCCCAGGAGACTTTCACTCTCTCTCTTCTCTCCCTAAAAACTACAACAGACTGCATCACTGACACCAGCGCAGGCAACACAAGCACATAGAAGCTAAAGCAAAGAGACAACTCAGCACCATCTAGTACCATTTATACACACACACACACACACACACACACACACAGAGCCAATGAAATGCACAACATACGCAGACACACACACAGTGTAGTGATAGGACACGCTTGATCAAATGCAAGACAACTGTTGTATAGGCCCACAGCCCCTCGCGGAGATGCTGCATCTTCCATTAGTCCTTGTACACTGTAGGTGCAGCAGATACACTCAGGCTTCATGCATTTATATAAGAAACTCTGGGTCAATAATTTTGTGTGCATCTTGTTAGTCCTGCAAACATACTGAATTTGCTTTGCTGCTTTTCGTATTTCTTTTGTCATCCTCTGTGTCTTCCATCAGGCTAAACATACCAGATATAGTGGAATTTTTCAAAACAGGAGATAATTACGATGAATGGTGCGAATTCATTGCAGATTGTTGGGTTTTTTACAATGTTACATGATGTCTTTTTAATTTTATCAGCTAGTTGTGACAACACAGAGTAATGATGATGGTACAAAAGTCCAGACTTACACTGTACATCCTAATAATAACTGCTAGCCAGTTCAAGGCCACATCTAAGTTCTTTTCAGCTATTAATTTAAATTTGTGGTCAGTGATGGCTGTTTTTGTTTTTGGAATTGCAACAGACCAATCAGACCTTGGTAGTTCCGATTTCTTCGTGTCCCAGAAGCAGATAAATGAAAAAGGACAAGTGTCAACTTCTGGAGCCCAGAAATGAAGCAGTGCTGAAACCTGCAGTTCATCAAATGGCCACTTGGGGCTGGCGATCCCCTTGGACCCCCATGTTAAAATGTACAACTTTACAGCAGAAATAAACATGTGATGTCAGGTGAAAAGAAAATTATTTTGGTGTCTATAATTAATTTCCCCTTTCATGACAACTGTACATGGGTGATTTTGTTACACGACTCAACTGTTTAAATTGTTTTAAGGTTCAAAGTTATAATCGTTTTGAGTGACAGGTGGGTGCCATCATAGGACGGTCCATGCTCCACCTCTTTACTCATTTTTGGATTGACTGGGATTAAGAAGGAGTCATCATACAGACCTAAAAAACATTGTTTCAAGAACCTATGGTAGATTTCACAGAGGGTTCTTCCGTCTTTATGCAGTTAATGAAATTAAAAAATGATCATAGCCACATGACAATTATAGGTTTACTTTTAAAGCTAGTGTGTCGGTCTTTTACATATAAATGAATGTCCGTTACATTCATGCAAAGCTACACAATATTCAGGCCTATAAGCGAAAGGTAATTCTCTGTACTTTGCAGTAGACCATAGTTTTAAATCTGGTTTCTGTAGCAACATTGCCACATTGGTGCACTGGCAGTTTTGCATTTTCCGTCAACCAGCAATGATTAGTTTGCCAAAGCTGAAGAGGGGAACAACTGTAGCAATGAAGGCTGCAGGAGGCATCCATGAAGTTTCTGATGCTCCAGATAAAAAAAAGAACAGTGCTTATGTAATTACTCTTACCGCCAGAAGTGGGCGACACAAGTTACACACTGCAGATTTAACCAAAAAAAATTACTATAAATTGGCAAATTTCTTCAATCAGCTTGACAAATGTTGAATTAGCTGCATTAAAAACATGCTAACAGCTAAAAGCAACCACTGTCTCACTCTCTGTTGATCACTACTGAGCAGAAAGCTGCTGATATTTTATCTGTTTCATTTCTTTCCAACTAGTCC
>OMNN01101907.1:0-19087 GCA_900302755.1 Chromis chromis
GTTGAAAATGGTATCTGTGAAATTTTAGCCTTGCCTTTCAGTTTTAGTATAATAGGTAAGGTAGCAGTTTACTCTGATTCTGCAGTCTACAAAGTGGATCCATCCATCCATCCATCCATCCATCCATCCATCCATCCATCCATCCATCCATCCATCCATCCATCCATCCATCCATCCATCCATCCATCCATCCATCCATCCATCCATCCATCCATCCATCTACTGCATTACTCATAGGCAGAATAATACAGACAATGCAAAGAAAGCACAAATTGGTGCATAAAATGTCACCAGAGTGCAGGGAATCAAATGTTTGGCGCTCAAAATTACAATCATTTTTTTTTTGGCCTTTCATGCCTTTATTAGAGAGGACAGTGGACAGAGTCAGAAACGGGAGAGAGTGGGGAAGGACATTTGGTAAATGGCCGAGGTTGGACTCGAACCCGGCACGGCTGCTACTCCTCTGCACGTGGGTCATGCGACATAACCGCTAGGCTATCGGGGCGCCCCAAAATTTCAATAATTAAATTGGAGGACCCTCAGACCCCCCCCCATGCAATTTATCCTTCTCAATGTTCAAACAGAAGCTACACATATGATGAGTATTATAAACTTATGTAACCTACAGTGCTGCAGTAAGTAGCTGTTTGCATCTGTATATCTGATAACTTGAGCTGAACAATTTAGGGAAAATACCAAATTTTTTTGGACAGATAATGTGATTTGATTTGCAATATATTTTTCACAGTTTAGCTTCTGTTCAATACTTACTGTGTAAATAAAGATTAATATGAAATAGCATAAAATATTAAATGATCTACATCTGTATTTATTACTTATTTTAATCTGTAGAGTAGAACATAGAACAATCTGACATATAACAACTATCAGAAATGCTGTGACTGTGGTAGGTTAAATCAAACAGTAATTATTATAATAAAAAATAAAATAATTCTAATAAGGAAATAAGAAGGCCTTTCTGTAGGAAAACTGAAATAGGTAGGCCATTTAGTTAGGGTTTAGAAGGAGCATGCAAGTATTACACATTCTCAATCAAGTTTAATAAAGTAATAAGAACAATATGAACAAATCCAGAGTCGGATGCATTTACGTAATGTATATCCTAAATAGTAGCCTAATTGCATTGTTTCAAATTGTAATTTAGATTTATACTCGACTAATTGTTCAGCCCTAGAAAATAAGCATATAAGGGCTGAATATAAATTCTCCATAGAGCAGAGCAGAGCAGAGCTGTACACTTTAATCAGAATCATATGTCCACTGATCCCTGCTGACTGTGTTTGTTTGTTTACACCCCTTTTTGCTCCATTTCTCAGGTTTGACCCAAAATAATAGCACTGACTTACTGACCCACATTCTACTTCCTGGACATTTACCCTTCTTAATATTAAAGCCTGCTGTTTGTGCACAAGTGAAATGACAGTAAACACACCTGACTCACTGCTTGTTGCTAGTGGTCTCCATTTCACAGCATCTAGGTAGTAACCAGCAGGGACTCTGCTGATGCTAAAAGGCGTTTCCTCTGTCACTCACATACAGTATACTGTACATTTTGATGATGATAATAAAACATGCATGCCAAAAAGGCCCACATAGTGCTTGAAGGTCCGCAAAACAACGACGCTACTATAAAATACACAACAATATGTTTGTTTATATGTGATGTTTGTGTAATAACGTACGTAGCTGCTAATTAGCACTGTCAAATTAGCATTAATGGGCCGTATACAGTATGAGTGAATGACAGGGGAGTTAAATATAAGCTTCAATGCTACAAATAAACATAGACTGTCCAGTAAAACCAGCTTTAGCTTTAACGACAACACTCGGCTTGGTTTTGGTGCAGCTTACAGGCTTAGCTCTCTACAAATAGCAAACTAACAGAGTTCAAACAAACCTTGAGCTTCCTCTCATAAAGCTTCTGCCGGCGCTGGAAGGACGGCAACAGCGTTCATTCAGCAGATGGAGATGAATGGAAGCAGCCTAAATCATAATGTGGACGGTGGCTGCCGACATTCACATCATAATTTGAGAGCTGTGAGAACCAGGAAGTGCTGCGGCTCGTTCTGCGCTCCTATTGGCTGATCCAGAGGCAGCAGGTGTTTGTGGGTTTAATGTCCAGCAGAGGGCACTGCTGCACCAGGAACTGATCAACAAGAGGCAGACAAACAAACTAGCAAACAAACAGTCATGTTCAGTGGTGACAGGAAACATTTACTCAAAGTACAGTTTATGTACTTTCATTTTAGTTGTGTATTTGCGGTTTACAGATCTTTATGCTTCTTAAAGAGGTAAATACTGCACTTTTTACACTACATTCATCTCACCCTTAGGCTGTAGTGGCTACTTTAGTTGTACATACAGAACACATGTTGTTAAGAAACACTGTTGTAGAATAAAGGCCCTGCACACTACACAGGAGCTTTTTGTTATTGGACTTGCACAGGTTGAAGCTGTGCAACATTCTGTTGGCATTTAAATAAGGATAAGGCCACCAATGTTGTTATTGGTAATTAAGTTGTAAGTTATATATTGGGATTTATATATAAAACCACAGTTGTACCACACAAACACAGTTGTTATTTTTAATAGTTTAAGTATATTTTGACTTGTTTTTATTGTAGTAGAATTTTATTTGGATTTTTGGAACTGTGTTGGTATTTTTACGAGGTCAGCAATAACAATTATAAAGTTGTGGAGAGCTCCTGAAACGCTAAACTATTTATTTATTCATTTATTAATTTTTCACAATATAACAACTTGTTCACACATGATTTTAAAAAATGACAAAAACTAAGCTTTCAGAAGTTTTAAGGAGTATTACAGGAATAATTTAACATTTTAAAATAGGTCATTCACTGAAATGAGTCCCTTTATTTTGGGTACTTTACCCACCAAAGGTTGAGTGATGATTTGTAGAACTTAAAACAGAATTTAATCATAAATAACCCCCCAAAAATAAGAAACCTGTGTGTTTTATGGCTCAACCATCTCCAGGGATAGTGGAGGTTATTTGGGAGGTTGTGGCTGAAAAGTTTGGGAACAACTGCTGTGTATTCATGCAGGTACTACTTGTGTTCTTATGTAGAATTTCAATTCCTGTGATGTATTTTTTCATTGTGGTATTGCTACTAATAGTAAAAGATTAGAAAATTAAAAGGACAAATATAAAAGTAAAAACAATAACTTTTTTTAAAAACACAATAAAATTTGTAATCTAAAGCTGAGTCTGTCATACTGTTCTGCAGGTTTAGTAGAATTAAGCTGCAGAGGTTCTTTTCCAGGAGAACAGCAGCAGACAAGAGCAGATGAGCAATTACATTCAATTCCATTGGCTTCCTCTCTGACTCTCTGTGCTTCAGGTCAGCCATTACTGTAGCCTTAGAAACACATGTTTTGTTCTCAGGTGTTCTTCCATCAAAGAGCTATTTGTGTTGCACAGCTGGATGCAGCTTGTTAAATGAGATTCTAATCATGAGCCTGAATCTTATGAAAGTCCGTCTGTCTTGGTTTGGTTGGTCCTTTCTCTGACTTTCTCTGTTGCTTCAATGTTTTGTTGCCTAATTTTTTCAGTATTTATTATTACAGAAGTGCAAGTTGTTCTTGGATCTTTCATGTGTGTGATCTAAGAGCCAAAGATTAAGGTTAAATCATGATCAAAACTACCATCCTAACCTCCACGGAGAAACATAACAGAGCCAAACAAAGAAGCCAGTAAGAGAAGAGACAACAGAAAACGAATTATCTTTTCATTCTTTATCATGTTTTATTGAGAAAAAAAAGACTACATCGTTCAACACAGTGGCAAGGTACTCTGAAGAAAGCATGTGGTAATAACAATGTCAGTGTGACGGCTTCACTTCGTGGGTCTATGTGGATCAATACACTGTTTCATTAATCTCATCATACAGGTGCATTCGGTAAAGCAAAAAAAAAAAAAACATGGCAAAAAAAAGTCCTTTTTCCTCACAAAATAGTTAATACTTTGTACAGTGAGTCACTTTATTCACATACAATTCAAATGTCTACCAGTGAAGTACATTTTCATTTTGCATAAACTGTGTTTTGTGCACAGAATCTACATGAGACGACAGTGAAACCATAAGGAGTGAAAAAAAACAGAAACAGTCCCTTCATCAAAAGGTCATTTTTACCCATTTAAAATACATACCAGCAGGGAAATCTGAACCACAGTGGGATCCGTGGCTCAGATTGAGCACAGCGGCTGTCGTGTTCAAAGGGGGCACGTACACAGCGTAGACTTCTGCGTACATATTTATTTAAATATATCTCATACAAACTTACTGCATATAAATAGCCTTCTCATTAAAAACGGCGACATTCTGCTTTGCCTCCACTCAAAAGACAAACCCGTCTCCCAACTCGTCACTCTCCCTTCATTCTCACGATTCTCTGTGTATCACAAAGCCTCTTCAAAAGACAAAAATAATTATAATAATAAAAATAGAAATAATATATATATTATATATTTTTTTTTTGGCAAGTCAGGAAGACAACCTGGGTGCTGGTCTGCTTCACCACTATCAGGTCACAATCGTTTACATCTGCAGCTCTTCATCGTGTATCAAAACACAAACCAGACCTCATGACACTGTGTGAGCATCTCTTAAAGGGACAGTTCACCCCAAAATGAAGATGCAGGCTTTATCTCCTTATCAGCAGGTCGGTGGAGTCTCTGTTAATACTTGTGGGCCCCAGTAGCTTTGTTTTTCTGCCCTATTAAACCACTGAAGGTAGCTTAGATCTTCAAATATAGTCGATGCAAACATAAAAAGTCCCTCCAAAAGCTTCATACAATATAATGCATGTGCTTTGTAGTCCTTTTTCTTTTTGCAACTGTTTTGCAATTGCTACAAAACACTTGGAGTATAGTGGAAAAGGGAAGCTGGAGACTCCAAACTGCTTTTTGCTTGTGCTTTCATTTTCAGTTTGCATGAAAAAAGACGTCAGTGTGCAGCTGTGCTCGTGCAGGTTTTATAGACCTCAGTAAAGTTTTAAGATTTTTCTGAAATCAAACTCCATCTTTGACGCTACGGTCATTTAACATAACTACAGTCAGTATTTTTATATGCTTACATAGTAGTTTTTACTGGTGGTGAAACTGCTGATAAGCGGAGCAGAGGAGACTTTATCTTTATGACAGCCTCACTGTTTACAGCTTTCCGTCATTACTCAGCCGTATTATTTACTAAATACTTCCGCATGCCGCTGCTTCACAACAAAAGCAATTTGCAAACCACGTGGTGGCTTAAATTGAGAAGCAGCAACTGCAAATACATCATTTTTTATATTGGGGGTTAGACAAAGCCTTAACTTTCATTTTGGAGTGACTTTTTAACACTCAACTCAAACCAGATGCAAACATTTTCTTTGTGCACAAATCTCTTCTCCCTTTTGTTGGCTGATGTCAAACACATACTGGCAGTAACACACACTTGTGCCATGAAACAGTGGATCTCTTCAATAGAGCAGACTTGGAGAGACTAGCATGCAGGCTGGTGAGATGTCGGGTCGGGGCGATGTTGAGTGTCGCAGGGGTCCCATGTCGTACGATTCCCCTGAAGGCATAACAGCGGTGAAAATTTTGTCTTGTTTTGCGTTAGATGACTGGCGCGGATCTGTCATTCGTGACAGTTGGCCTCAGCTTCACCGTCGCAAATGGATTCCCTCCTCTGCAGGAAGAAAAAGGGGGAAAATTGGTTTGATATCAAATTCAAATTCATCATTTTCTGGTCCTCCACAAATCAACCTTCACAGATCCTCTCCGGTGAAAATCAAGTGTTTTACCCTGTTAACATGTCCTTACGATGTTTTTCATATGCTATTGTCGGCAAAATGAGCAAAAATAAGCATGGCTGAGCATTTCCACCTTGAAACAGCAGTGTTCCAATGAGTGTCAACAACACAAATTCTAAACTAACCTAAGGAAGCAATCCTGTCTACTTGCAGGGTGGGACATTGTATATCAGTTTCTGGTTCTGACATGTTCACTGCCTTAAAAAGCCTAAAAATGTGAGTTAACTACACATCAACTTGCTAGTTCAGAGTCATCTTACAAGTTGTGAAAGTATAAAACTAGCTGAGTTAAATTAACTGAACTTGCGAAAACAAGTTCAATAAACTTGAAATATTAAGTTGCATGAACTAATCACATTGTTATAGACAGTAGTTATAGATAGATGTGTTTCTCCATTTCCATTTTTTTCCAAGTTTAGGGAATTTCTTCATCATTTAACATTGAAAACTCTTTGCCACTCTTAATCAGAATCAGTACAAAGACAATCTGTGAGGCTACTTCCAGTTACATTTTGATAAATGAGATAATAGTCTGCAGATGTAGGGGCTGAATTCAGTAATAACCTTTGCTGTGGTTAGAACTGCTTTGATTAACATGCAATAAAGATACACAGCAAGCTTCCACTGTGTACTTTTTCTCAAACTACAAAAAACAACAGTCTCTGGGGTGTTTGAACCCTCTAACAATGCATCCTGGGAATTCTGTTTATGCGCTTATAGTTTTGTTATGTATAAACTTCATTTAAATAGTTGGGAGAAGTCTCTGCTGTTTACTTATTCAGCTTATCCTTTTATGGCAAGTTTTAAGAACCCATAATTAGATGTTCGAAGTTCAGTTAATGATGTTAAGATGTTTTACAATGTTTGGCTGAATTACTCGAATAGTGCAACTTAGTGCCGTAGTGTAGCAGAGGGTAGTTTTACAGAGCTGTAGGTGAGCTGGTGTGTTTGAGCTGCAGTGAGCGGGGAGATCTGCACATTCTAAACAAAGCAACTGTTTAGAGTTACATTTAAGAGGTAATTTTCATGGAAAAAAAGGAACTTTGATACACAGAGATGAGTTTTTAGAGGTTTTTAAACATTACCCGGAGAGGGACTTTAATTACACACACATCTGTGAACATCTGTGAGTCATTGTTAGTTGTGTTAGGTCACTCACCCTAGAAAAGGAGCCTTTGCAGTCCCATTGACTAAAGAAACCTGTTGTCAAAAACACAGAAGAACAGACCCTTGAAGACCCAGTGGACAAAGAGAAAATCACATTCAACACACACCACCACAGTCACCAAAAACCTCCCTCCAGCTGTGAAGAAAGTCAGAGCTGCCAGACTGGTTTGAGAGGATTTTTCATCAACCCCCCCCCAACCTTCCCTCCCTCCTTGACGTGCAGTTACGCTACAACCTCAGACCTCAGCGAGCCTGGAATCCAGACAATCTAGAAAGGCTGCTGGGAGACACGCGCTCTTCTTTTTCTTTCACCTGATGACAACGATAATCTTATCGCCAGCTCAGAGCCAAGTGAGCGTGGGGATGATAAAGCTGAGGAACATAAATACCTGAGCTGTGCCCTGAGGGGTTCTGTGGCTATATTCATGCTTGTTAAATGCTGTAAAGTTGGAAAGAAAATGTAGGGGGGCGACATTATTTTAAAAAAATATGTCAGAGAAACTCCTGTCAACCTGTGAGTTTTCTTAGTTTCCATGTATGTTGTTTTCTTTAGAGATCAGACGATTTGAATGTACTTAAACAAAGATTTTATCATTTATTAGATTTTATCATTTATCTGTTCAGTGTAAATCACTGATAAGGGCTGATAAACAGTAGCCTCAACTGATTTTATTGTATTTTGAGGTTCATATATCGTGTATCGTTTGTAAAAAACTTTAAAGGATGGCTTTTATTGATTTGAATACTAGTTGCATGAAACAAGCATTAACCTGCTCCTCCACTAGAGAGCAGTCAACTTCCAGATGTTGTCCACAGTTTGGCTTTGAGACATCACACATTTACAGTAAGAGTGTAATCTGTTCTCAACAAACGTACATTTGTGATTAAATGATCGTCAAATCCTAAATAGTACTTCAATTAGGGCTGTCACAAAATCTGAGTTCACTACATGATTATTATGGCAACAAAGTGGAGAAAGTCTGTAACTATGACTGTATAACTCAGATAAAGGAGCAACGTACTGTATTTTGTGCCCATATTACAGTGTCAACCATATAGCTACTGGTGCTGGATTATGTATTATATTATTATGTGTGTTCTATTAGCGTAATTAGCACAATAGCAATATTTCATACTTAAAATATCACAGCCGTCGGAACACTGGAGTATCATGACACTCCTAATTCAAGTTAAGCTTCTGTCGATTTACTGACTATTAATCACTTCAGGTCGAATTGCCAGAAAGATGTCAGTCTAAAATTAGGATTAGTTGTGTTTTCACTGCATGCAGACGTTCAATATGGAATTAAAAATCAATATATTACAGCTGAGTGTTGACAGAAAGCTACATGCAGTAACCAAAGTCCAACAGAGCCAGAACTTAGGAACTAATTTGGTTTATTGACATATTATGCAATAGAAATGTAGAGTTTCCAACCATTCAAAGAAAAATACACTGACTTTATTGTGCTTCAGATGTGAATATATGTGAATTAAAGCTCATTTACAGCCTGTTTCAGCTTGCTTCCAATAGTTAAAACCTCAAGTTTGATGTACCACCAGATAAACTAGGCTAGCTAAAAGCTATCTAGTCTTCCTTAAATGCCATCTCTCACCTATAATGGCATAAAATGTCATGTTTAATGTTGGTAGTTGTTTGGGTTCATTGGGATTCTCTCTATAATTCAGTATTATAAAGTCTTACTTACTATGTAAAGTGTCCTGAGATGACTTATGTTGTAAATTGGCGCTACATAGATAGAACTGAATTGAACTGAACTAAATAGCTGTGAGACTAAAACCAGTTAACTCATCTAAACCAAACAAATAAACAAACAAAAACTATGAAATTATTGATCTTCAAGGGACTCCAGAATTATCATATTTCACTTTAACTGTAATGTGCATGGGTCAGTCAAAGGTCAATGCTGCTGTTTACATAACCTCCATAGGTTAAGAACTTTATGTATCAGTTATTAATCGTACAAACTGGTTATATAAATGTACAAGTACGTTAATTATACACCTGACAAACCCTGTTCTATAGCTGCTGTCTGTCTGCTGACCACGTAGCATATCACACTATCAATGTTGTCCACTGAGACTGATTTAGGGCCTCCAGCCTCTCAAATGTCTGCATCACAATATACAAAACCCTTTTAGCGCAGGGGAGGTGGGATTTGACTGCTGTCTGAGAGTCTAAACTCAGCAAAGTCCCCAGAGCAACAGTGACGAGGTCCACCTTTGCTCCACAGTCACAATAACAAACCTGCAGAGCTCAGTCAGCTGCCTGCCTTCACCTGAACAAATGGTTAAAGGGCATAAAAGGACTTTTCATATGTGGCATTATTAAAGTTTTTCCTCCCTGTTGGACTGCTTTCTTTAAAAAATGCTGTAAAACTGTGTGAATCTTAAAGTGAGAGGTATGTTGGGAGGGTATATTCCTCGCTGTAGTTTATTACGTGGTGAAACCCTGAGGCAGCAGATACAGAGGACGGTACAGAGAGTACAGTACAGGCAGAGCAGCAGTGATGAGGGAGAAAGAAGCGTGCCTGGGCTTGTCTGCCGGCTGGACAGATACTAGTTCATTTTCAATCAGCCAACACAGCGCTGCCACTAAATGAAATTGTGTCTGTACCCTCCTGTCCTTTGTGCCTCCCTCTGTAACTCTCTCCTTCTCCTCTGGCCTTTCCATTTTTGAACAAAACCTGGTAAAACCTGGCTGGGGACATTTGTGGCATTTTTCACATGTCAATTTTTGAGTCACCAACTCTCTGGTGTGTTTTCTTCTTGATCTTGATGCAGCATTTGTGTCTGTATCAGTAAAAATGGCAAAGAGACTCCTGCAAAATGCAAACATTTAATGCTCACATATTGCTTAAGGGAATAATCATGTAGATAAATATTTCCTGGTTACAGGAATTGAGGTGTGTATTTGGCAGGGCTCTGTGTTAAGGGTGTGGAGGCAATGAGTGTGCATCAAGGAGATGTTGATAAGACGTGATTAGTCAGACTAAAAGTTCAGCCTGTGATGGCATTTTGCAGTGTGGGTGTGGAGCGTGTGACGATTAGGCTAGGAAGGAAACATGAGACCTTTTCTAGAACATGTAATGCATTGAAATGTTTATAGACATTAAAACAGCTCTGTGCTGGTGGTCACTGGGCAGATGTGCTGCAGAAACCAAGCAGTCAGTACCTGGCCAATAAGCACAGCAAAGGATAACTCCAAAATCTTAGCTTTCAATGGTGCGACTCTACGGAAGGCATTGTTTGGTCCTGACTTGAATATCTAAACATCTACTGGACGGACCGCCACGGAATTATGGTACAGACACTCATTTGTCTCCAGATGATGAATCCTAATGACTTTGTTGTTCCTCTAAATTAAATTTTTGGTTCAAAGTGAAATAGAGAGCTGAAGTAAAGTGGGAACTTTTGTTATGGAAATAAGAAAACCTCATTGTCAGTCCTATTGATATTTGCGACAATGATAAACCTGAAAATACACGCCTGGGACAGAGTCTTTCTGAGCAGTTTGTCTATAAGGTTCATTTCAAATGCTTAAAGAAGACAGTAGGGTTTTGAAAAACCCAGCTGTTTATGTAATGCTTGTACATTTTAGAAGCATTGGATGTTCACAGGCTAAATGTCACGACTCAACAGAACAGCTGAGGTCATGAGTGGGTTGATGGGTTGTGATTCACTCAGATGTATCAGTAATAATAACAGGACAACGAGGGCTGAACGCTGTAGAAGTTTTCAGACAGCAGATGATCAAATAACTTGAGTGTTGCTGACTGCCATGCTTGTTGTTTTTTTAATGGGGACTGTAGCTTTTATGTGCTCACAAAGTCAGCTTGGCATCAGAGAGGAGAGTTCTGCCTGGGTGTCTGGGATTACTGCAGAGTTTTCTACAGACAGAATTTATTTTTCTAACTTTGGTGAATCCCTTATTTTTTTTAAATTTAAAATCATCATCATGTTAGCATGTTAATATATTTCTTGCCTTGGTTTCTAATCACCTGTATTTTGTTTGTAGTGACTGATATTAGTCAGCTAATAGGCTAAACTAAGAACCTGGTTAATGTTACTTGTATGGGCAATGTGTTAGCATTGTTGCTGTGCACATGTTAGCACATTGTATTAACATTTACCACAAAGCACCACTGCGCCAGAGTACAACCAGGGTGTGAACTATACACCCAGGTGTAGCTTGACTCCTTTGAATTATGAGATGTCTCTAAAATAGTGATAGCTTGCTACTTTTGCCATGCTTTCTACTTTTCTGTATCTTTATCATCATAGATCATTTGCATAATGAGTAATTAGTAATTGATCCATAGATGAGGGTGATTTACCACTTACATACCACTTTAGATACCACCATGCATGCTGTTCTTGTCAATCCCAATGAAGCATGATGGTGCATTTTCATAACCTTTACTCACTTTAACTGAAAGATCAGAAAAAAACAAACTTTCTTGATACCAGTCGCTTTAAAACAAAGAAGGAACCTAACCATCTGTGAGACTGAAAGCAGGCAGCAATAACAGTTTTCTGCTTATTATTATACATATTCTTAATAAGTAGAATAAATGAGAAAATGTAAATTAAGTGCTTCATAAATGCAGTTAACCACAAAAAAGTGATAAATCGTACTGGATAATGCACATTTCTATCGCATGTTTGTTGACGGAATGGTAAAGTATTAGTATTTTAAAGGATAACAAATTAGATTAATAAAAAATGTTGAGGTAACCACATTCACAGAACAGCTTATTTAAGCCACAACCATCAAGTTTAAAACAGTCATTTGTACAAAACAGTATGTTAGTATGTTGCAGGTAAAACCCCCTCAACCTAAACCATGTGTTTTAGTTAGTTCTCTTCATCTTGTGTTTCCCCTAAAGCACATTTGCACACGTTTGTTAGGATTATTTTTTGCTAAATAGGAAATGACATTCTTACAATTCCTGCAAAATTACATCACTGAACTGCACACAGGACACTAAAAGCAGTTCTACCAGTCATAGATGTTTGATATAAAAGCAAACCATCAAACCAAAGATGGCATGTTATGCTGTTAAAGACACTCTTTCTGTCATCAGATAGCTATTTCACAAAACTTTAGAGAGGCAATGACTGGTGATTGCACATTCTAAAACGGAAAAATAGTCTTGTACGGATTTAACTAATGCAATAGGCAATATGTGGTTTACTAAGTACTTAGTCAAGTCCTGCTACTGACCGTGTTATGCGGTGAAGGCGTTGAGGGAATCATCGGCCTGGAGGGGATGTCGTCGCTGTAGTCTGGTGGAGGAAGCAGCACCGGCTCCTCCTCCTCCTGCTCTGGCAGACTGACCACACTCAGACTACGCACCGGCGTGCCCAGATTACTGCTCAGACACATGATAATCAAACATCAGCTGCAAAACCAGTCATTGATTCACTTCCTGGTATTCTGTTTGTTGTTTTCTTACCTATTTGATATCACTGGCTCAGTATATGGTCTGCAGTAGGATGAGGGAAACCAGCCCCGCCTAATAACAGAGACACAAAATCAAAAACATCATAAAAGATTTTCACATAGTGAGTCATATGGTTTCTTTATTTTTCATTGATTACTATTAACCTTCTGAACCATAACACATGCTGTTTTGAAAAACATGTTGACTTTGGCAAAAACTCAACCATTAGCTCAAATCAGATTCTGTAAAAAAAAATAAAAACAGCAACAGCAAAAATTTCTGCACTGCTCGGTACAACTGTGAAGTCATTTGTGACTTGCTACAACCAGCAGTCATGTGACAAAAATTCTGTGACTTTTCAGCTGAACTGGGTTGAACTGCAGGCTGTGTTTTACAGAGCAGAGAGGAGACAAGTATGGAAACTAATTGAAATGCAATTAGTAACATATATTTTGTATGTAGAGTCACTTTTTTTTTTCAAGTATTGGTAACACCTGTGGGCACATGGGAGATTCCAATTCTTTTTTAGATTTTTGTGAATTAAATACCCAAAGAAATACAACTTTTGTGAGTTTTTTAAAATGATTTATGACTGTGTCTTAGTGCATACAAGACATTGTTGAATTGGCTCTACTTTCAGCCATGAAAGTGCTGTTTCCAAAGAGGTGCATGACTTTATATTGCAATGAAAAATGAGTTTACGGTGAGTGAAAATGTGACAGGAACAAAAAACACCCAGAAACTACCTCAGAGGATTAATCGTTAATGTAGAAACAGCTACTCTTCCTAGGGTTCAAAATATATGCAAAGAGCATCAACTACAAATCTTTAGAACTAAATAACAACTAATTATATACAGAAAGAAATAGAAGTTCAACTAATAAAAGCATTGTTAAAATACATTACAGAATCAATTATTTATTATCCTAAAGCAATAAATCACTCAATCTGTATTAGATGATGTACATCAGTAAGTCTCAGCCTGCGTGAGTTGCATGATAATATACTAAAAATGTCCACAAATGATTCCCTATTCTGCATGCACACCACAGACTGCAAGTGATGTGTTTTCCAGGGTTTGGGAGTAAAAATAATCAAGAATCAGTGCTGCAGACAAAACACTTCAATCAGAGGCATGAATCAGACACAGAATATACGACAGACAGAGCGATTTTGTTCACTAAGACTCAGAAGTTGTCTCCAAGTCACGTCTACAGAAAAAGATGGCTTATCAGCCCAGTGCACTGGATTTGTTGCTAAGAAACAGAATGTACTGTGAGGCATCCCAACATGTCCAACCAACCAACCAACCGCTGACTGCTGTAAAACCACTTCAATTCGAAAGGCCACTTAATGATACACACAGCGAGCACAGAGGGCTCCTGTTCATTTCTTTCAGAGGGGGAATGAAGAAACATCTGACACTGTGAGCGCTCCGTAATCCTGCATTATGGGCTTTAATTGATCTAGATGACTGTAATTACACAACTCAAAAGCAACTTAGCTACATATACAAACACAACTTGGTGTGCGTAAACATTTTCAAACCAGGTAATCTGAGCAATGAGACACACAAAGCTAACAATTGCAGTGCTTGTATAGAACAATTTTAATGGGGAAGGAATTTTAACAAGCACCTGAGAACATTTTTCTCTTTCTCTGGAGGTGACGCAGAGTCACAGCTGCTGCACAAAAAAAAGTGTGATTCACCTGATCCGCTGTTTTAAAAAAAAACTCTGGCTATCATATTTATTTCTCTCCCTCATCATCAGGTGTCTGGAGGAAATAAAATCAACTATTTGTTCATTGTTGAGTGAAATCTAAACGGCCTGATGTCTTGAGTGTGTGCGGCTGGATTATTTGCATGTGTGTTTGATGTTGGTAGGCAGCAGCAGCAGAAACAGGGAGAGATCCAGCTTTACGACTGTCATGTCGAACATACCTGACATACTCTGTGTTTCGAGGCCACCTGAGCTATGTGAAAAACGCCTGCGTGTCACTGCTGCTGCATATTTGTTGGAATGAAAGTACAGTTCCTCTTGTGGGTGTGCCAGCGGTTGTATTTAGATTGCATTTAAATCACGTATCATGTAAGAGGGGAATCCACAATAAAACTGTAATCTGGCATTTTAAGATTTGGTTATTTAAGCCTTAATAAACTCTGAATATCCTACCCAGCTCCTAAGGATAATAGGCACACTTTTACATTTTTGTTCTTGTTTGTTGTATTAGTGCCAGCAAATCCCATGAAAAGACCAAAACCAACAATGTGTTTGCCAGTCTCTCAATACTTTGTCTAGTCTGTGCAAATTAGTATTAAGTATTTAAAAACAGAAATTTAACCCTCTGAACCCCCAAACTCATCAGTGGGTTTGAAAAGTATGTTATCTTTTAGAAAACACCACAATTATATTTATCAGAAACAGAAAGAACTAGAAAAGCACTCGGAGAGCGCAGACCTCCGCCATGCAGCTGTTACCTTCTCAGCTCCGTGGCGTATACTGCAGTAAACTACATGCTTAAAAGAGTGAGCTCAGGCCGGTAACAGAGCTCATTTCCACCCATATTGTGATTTCCACGAGCAGCATTTTCTAATTTTTGGTAATCAACAACAGAACATCAACAAAATGTAATCATCTGTTCCTTGTCCCATTATCAACATTTCCTGAAAATTTCATTAAAATCAGTTCATAACTTTTCAAGTTATCTTGCTAACAAACAAACGCCGGCAAAAACATTACCTCAATAATTGTTTTTTAAACTTTCCAACACTGATTAAACTGCTCATCAATGATGCAATGTTCCGTCGGGAAACGTAACCAAAACTAAACCAAAATCCCTTAAAATCCTTTCTACATGTGTCCTTGACAAATGTGCTAAAAATAAAGTATTTACACTGATCAAACTGTAAAAAAAAACAAAACCATGGAAATTCTGAACTCCTCAGCACAACCAAGAAGCCATTAGTGAATAACGTGTGACCAACTGTCACATGAAAAATTCAGCAAATTTTTAGGTGGACTGGACTGAACTGCAGGCAGTGTATTCACACAGCAGAGCAAAATGTCAGTAGTTAAATGTAAGTAGTAAAATTTGAATAGTATGTGGAGTCACCATTTTCCCTACTATTGGTAACACCCACGGGTATGTTAATTCCAAGTTTTTATTATTATTCATGGCATCATTGTTATACTACACAGAAGACATTTTTAAGTTCTCTCTACTTCTAGTCATGGTTGTGCTGTTTCCATAAAGGCGCATGACTTTATATGGCAGTGAAAAATGAGTCCACAGTGAGCAACTATCTGGAGTTCAAAGAGTTCATTATTTAAAAAGGGTAACCAATTTCCTTAAGCAACTGGACATTATAGTTTTAGCAAACATTATGCAGTTGGGCATAAACCGGAGGATGGTGTATGTAAACTACAGTGTGTGTGTTCATGGAAATAAAGGAACACGTCACCGAATGCCCAACAGTGCAGCTCATTCATGTGTTTTAGTAGTTGTTAGCAACAGTGGAGGTTTATGGCACAGAAAGGATGAGCTGCATCCAACTGTTGCTACAGAGACAATACTTATGTAGGATTAGATTTTTTTGGGAGAAGATTTGTTGTAAAGATTATCTTATTTTGGAATTGATGTTTTACATGATTTCATTCATGGTTAATAGTTTCATAGATACAGATATATTCTGTAATTTACACCCTGTAATCTAGGATCTAGTTGAGATTGGGCGGAGTGATATATGGTAAAGCGAACTGATCTTTAAACTTGGGTTTCGCTGTGAATGGTTTGGTACGGACTTTGAAAAGTACACAGGATTCCAGGCAAAATCGTCCCCGTGCTGTTATGTACCCACAACTCAAAACAGATTCAGTCAAGTATTAGGTAATGTTAACATATTCCTGCATTACACCTATAAGGAAGATCATAGTGGGTTTGGGATTTGTGGACAGTAAGAAAACTCTAGTATCAACAAACTTATTCTTAACCAGAGATAAACTTAACCAGAGACACAGAGACTGGGATGCAAATATTAACATTTATATTTCCAGATAAATCAAATAGAAGATAAAAGGTCCAGGCAAACTCAATTATCAACACATGAATACTGAATACAGGAGTAGTTAAATACTCACTGGCCTGTCTTCTCCAGCTCTCCGTACAGCCAGCCGTCCTTCTCCTCCTGGATGAGCAGAGTGATGATGTCGCCATCATCGAAGCTGAGGAGTGTGCTGTTGTTGCCCGCCGTGTGAGGAAAAATGGTCCTGACCCTGGACTTCCTGCCCATGTTGAGACCGGAGGACTGGGATGTGGACCGGGACAGACTGCCTTCACCAAGACTGCCCTGGTCTGGAGGTAGAAGAGATTCACAAAAACAGAGATTAAAAATCATCTTGTTCATGTGAGCTACATGTCAACACTTTAAAAAGAAGAGTTTCATTTGTTTGCAGAGGTCATCTGTGATATTAATTCCGTGTAAATCTGCCATGTCTGTAATTTAAATTAAATTTTAAGTAAAAATTCACACAGAGGTCCTGTGATTGTATCATGTACGTATTGTAGCATCAGTAAATCAGTATCTCTGTCTGATTTTTTTATTTAAAAAAAAAAGATTTTTAACTTTAATAATAATAATAATAAATTATGCATTGCTTTTATATAGCGCTTTTCTAGACACTCAAAGACGCTTTACATTGCATTATTCATTCACTCCATACTCGATGGTGGTAAGCTACATATGTAGCCACAGCTGCCCTGGGGTAGACTGACGAAAGCGAGGCCAATCTGCGCATATTGGCTGTATTGGCGATTATAAAAGAAAGTCTGGGCAACATTTTGGGTGTAAATTCAGGAGGCTCATGTTGCTACACAGCATGGAGACCCATTCACAAAAAGTGCAACTTCAAATCCATCAGAAGAGAAAAATCTTCAAGGATGTTGTCATGGACAATATACATTACAGGATGCAGCAAGGAGCATTTTGTTGTTATTATGTGGCAGTCTATGAATATCATACCTGAGGATAATATCAGTAAATTTGAGTAAAACACAGACTTTGCTTGTCTTGTGTAAAACACAGAAATGAGAGGTTATTTCTAAATCACATGACGACCCCAAGGTAATTACTTTTAAGATTGCTAAAATTTCATTCTGAAAAGAGACATCTGTTGAGTTTTAATGAATCATGGCTGGGTGATGCATCTCATGACGATTAGAGAGTCTGCAGTCATTTGTGGGTGAAAAGTATTTCTGTATTTCAGAGCAGCCATCATTACCTGAGTTGTGGTCTGAAGAGGAAGTAAGTGGAGATCTGGGCTCTGGGTTAAACATATTGGCGAGTGGACTGATCTGAGCCTTTAGCGGCGGTGCTGGAGGAGGCACCACAGGCTCCCCATTGTTCTGAAGAGATGACAAAGAAAAGGATAAGAAGATGCACTAATATGGTAATGATCTGGCCATGTTCCCTAACAAGAATTATCTTGTATCAGTGCAATGATATTTAACAGCCTTTACTGTAACTTATTGTCTTCCACCTACGCAGCAATAAACAGCTGTGGCCAAATGCACTCTGTGGACATGAACACAGACTAACAACAACAACAAGACATGCAGGACTTCCTGTGGCTGACAGCCAGCGAGTGATGCCCTAGCACTTCACACAAAAGCATCCATCTGATACAAGAGACCACAAGGGAGATAAAGTACAAGCAACAACAAGAAAAGATAAGACGCCACAGGGCCACTCTTCTCCACATTTCCAGTTTGGGTTGTGTAGTATTTTGGTTTGCTTTACTCACAGCTTTTATCTGAAGCACCTCGCAGTGAGATAACAGAGTAAGAATAGCGGGTGAGCGAATTTAACATCTGACATCCATCCCTCAAGAGCACATGTCATTTTCACGCCTGTTTGGTTAGTTCACATCAGATAATACTAACTCACCCTGCTGTAGCGCTCCACCAGCGGTGACTGTTCTGGGGTGGAGGACAGCCCCTCTATCATGGTCACCACCGTGTCCGGCACATTGGTGATGTCGCTGCACTTTTCCTGCCAGCTGGGGATCTTCACAGCCAGTATCTCTTTGGCCTGGAAACACCAAAGAATTAGAGAGCTGGTGTTAAATAGCCCATAATGAGAAAGTGGAATCTGACGGTGCAGGATCTCGGTCTTTGCTTACTTTCTCATGGAAGTTGCTCATCTGATAGGAGAACATGCAGTGTTTGTCCGCCAGGAAACAGAAGCGTCTCTTTTCTTCCAGTAAGGCCTCTTTGCAGCCGTCGGCGATGAATTTCTGCATGTCAATCTGACGCGACGAGATGGTTTCCATATACTGCAGATGGAATCATAGGGACATCACAGAATGGATTAATAACAATGGGAAAAACATGAGTCACCAGATTGTATTTTATGGTTTTGGAAGATTCTCCATAAGTAAATATAAAGTACACCAAAATTAAACCAAAAATGTTTGCTATCATGACTTCAGACTGTAATTTACTTCAAGTACAACTGGCCTAAATAAATGTCATGAATAAATAAATAAAAAATGTCTATTTTTATTACAGATTAATGATATAATAATGATAATAATAATAATAATAATAATAATAAT
>OMNN01101908.1:0-56318 GCA_900302755.1 Chromis chromis
TAAGCTTTTTTAAAAAAAAAGTTGTTCTATCTAGCATTAATAATAATAAGAATAAGAATAAGAATAAGAATAATGGAGATTTCAAACTAATTAACACTAATAGATAATAACCCAAAATTGGAATATAAATAAGATTTTTTTTAAAACATCAGTAAAGAAAATGACATATTATAAAAGCGAGTCTTAATAAGAGATTTAAAAGAAGATAATGAGTTTTTTTGAAGTTATCAAGCCAATTTTATTATTTTTTTTCTTTAAATCAACAAATACAGAAATTTGAGTTTCAATTACACAAAATATTAAGTGGTTTGTGAAGCGAACTTGTAACCGGTGGGTCGCCGGTTTGAGTCCCCGGACTGGCAAGAGGTTGAGGTGGGAAAGTGAGAGCGACCGCTTGTCCCAGTCACCACCACTGTGGGCCCTTGAGCAAGGCCCTTAACCCCTGACTGCTCCCCGGGCGCTGCACCGCGGCAGCCCACTGCTCCTAGTATGTATCGTTAAGGTTAACTTTGAATAGGATGGGCAAATGCAGAGGAGTTTCCCCAAGGGGATCAATAAAGGTTAGATTCTTATGTCAAGCCAGCCCATCAGAGTAATGTTTGAAACTTAAAAGGCCTATTTATAAAGGTAAGCTTAAATAACATTTAAACAAAACCCTGCAACCTTGCATTTATTTAACTGGTGGGAATAGTTCCCTGTAATTACTTTTCAGTGCAGCTGCAGCTGTAAATCCAGACTGTGCCAGCAGAGGTCGCTGTAACCCTAACTGTAACTGAAGAGGCCCTTAAACTGAGCTGTCATTTCTGCAAAAACAGCTTGTAAAAGTCAACCAGCCACCAAAACAGCCAACCAGAGGTGTCAGTGAAAAGGATTCTGGGTATATGAGGCCAGCTGTTGTTGTTTATTGGTTACATTATACAATTAGGCTTTATTATATGACATGAGGCAGTCAATTAGTGGATGAAGGAGTGAGTATTAGAGGTAAAATGTTAAAATGTATTATTTAAACCACCTGGGGGGACAAGTTCTGATGCACCTGATGGTAAAAAAAGGCTGAGGAGGAGAGAAAATGGATGTGGATGCACAGAAGTGGAGGATAAATGTATGAAAAAGGAGAGGATGAGATAATAAAGGGGCAAATCCAGAAGGGGAAATAGAGGTAAGGGAGGGGAGGATGAGGCAAAGGACGCAGAGGGGTGAGGAGGAGAAAGAGAGAGGGAGAGATGGAGGAAAACAGATGATGAGAGGGGGGAGGAGGGGGAGGAGCAGAGGGGAGGCAGGCAGTCAGTCTGTTCGGAGGAATCAGCAGCAGGACAATGTACCGTCTCCAGTACGGATCCTAACGGGCACCGGGCTGCTTCTACAAACTGGAATATCAGGTATGACTGCCGGGGAGAACCAGAGAGCATCTCGGTCTTCACATTTTAGTTTTACCTGCGTTCAAATCTGTGTGTGGGAGAGGAGAGGCTGCAGGAAGGAAGCGACGCAGCGCAGCAGACAAGCCCGGCCAGCAGGGCCTGGTAGCCGCCTGCCTCCCGGGTCCCAACCCCGGCCGGTGACACCGAGGAACAGCCTGCAGTCACAACTCAGTGCTGCCAAAGTCGGTGTGTGTGCTGGATTTAAGCGAAATCACAGCAGAGAAAACGCGCCACGACCACTTTTTTTTCCTCCACAGAAAACGTCACGCCGAACTCCTTGGCAGAAATCTCTTATTTTAGCTCCCCGTCGTTGCCAGCAGGGGTAACCACCTCTGATTATAGCAGCTGGGGTTTCTATGGATTCCTGGAAGTGTTTAGTCGGATTCGGCGTATGAGTGATTAATTAAAGCTCGTTTAATTTAAATTCTAATCCAATCATATAGGGTGAGCACAGTGCACGGCACTCTCCGCTCCGGTCGGAGGAAGAGTGCAGGGACAACACGCTACGCACACATATTAGTTGTCATTTTACCTGTTGGTAAAGCTTCTCTGTGTATTACATGACTGCCGAATTAATTAGTAACATATAATAATTCATACTAACTGTTAAATCTATTTTAAGTGACGATAAATACTTCCTAGAAAAGCAGCACCGTTAAAAACAGACGGTTTTCGGATGGGAGTTCGGAGCGTGCAGCATATGTCGGATATGCCAACAAAGCCTCTCTCTAGCTAGCCAATAGCAGCAGCAGGAGCACGCAGTGTGTCTGCCAGAATGAACCTTTGCACTAGGCCAGGCCTGGGAGTCTCCTCTCCTCTACAGATGCAGGGATTGTGGTGTGAATAGATGGACTCATTGTGTTTGACATAATGTGCCTTCTGTTAAAAACTGTGTATGTGTGTGTGTGACGCACGTAGACATGCAGGGATACAGAGATGCTGTATAGCCATGGACGACTTATTACTCATGTCTGAACGGGCAGCACATTACCATGCCAGCTCCAAAACATCCACACCAGTGACTGCAGTGTCTGTCTCACAGATTGTGTTGACCATATTGAACACACACACACACACACACACACACACACACACACACACACACACACACACACACACACACACACACACACATGCACAGATCTGACTGGTTGCCTACAGCTCCAGTCCTCAGTGTTACACCAGATCATCACACAAGGTCATTTTTGCCATATGAACCAAGCAAACACTTAGAATACGCAGGCCTGCCTCTGTTGGTGTGTGTGTTTGTGGTGTAGCCTGTATTTAGTGAAGGGAGGAGGCGTTCAGGGACCTCCCATAAATAGATTAGAAGTCAATAGTCATTTGCCTCCATATGTTGAGGATGATTGGTGCAGGCAGGCAGTGGTTTGTGCTGCATTGTTTTTATTTTAGATTGTATTGACCCGAGTGAGACAGTGTGTGTGTGTGTAACGTTCGTGGGAGGATGATGGGAGTTCTATCTCGAAGGTTTGGGTAAATACAATACATTGGAATCTAGATTAGACAGTGCAGAAGAGGTGATTATAGAGAAGAGTGACAGAGGCAGATCAGTGACAGCAATATTCATGAGTGACAGCAAATCATACAGGTTGGAATAAACTGGAATCAACCTTTGATTCTAAAGCATGAAAATGTCCTCGAGCAGGAAAACCAAAGAGCAGTTTCGGAGTGAGAATCCAGACTGAATGGCAGGAAGCAACCCCAAACCACAAGGGAGCAGGGCTCGGCAGATGAAGTGTTCTTAGAAAGATGAGCTGTATTTAGTCATTTCTTCTTTAACCGGTAGCACCACCACCGCACAGCGACATGGATAGCCCACCCATGCAACGCTGAGATGTAGTCGGATTTAGTTCGCCTGTGTGGTGCATTTTGGATTTTAGTCTGGTTGTGTTTATCAGTGAGACCAGGAGCCACTGCTTCATCTTAACAATAACAGGAAAGAGGCCTGTGGCTGTAATGGCTGTGTGTGCGTGTGTGTTTCTATAGGCAAGGTTGCTTTCTTTACGCTCGATTTTGCTTACTTGACTTCACATGATCAGTATGTGAGAATCTACTATTTGGCAAGACGGTGTCACAAGACTGTGGTTGCAGTGTGTGCTTGTCCCCCGTGGTCAGCAGTGCCATCTGGAGTCAGTGTGGGACCAGACAGCTCTGGAGAAGGTCTTTCCTATTATCCACACTGTCTTTCAGCAGCATGTACAATGAAAGTAACCATGAATTAAATGTTGATTAACCTGCAGATCATTTTTTAAGATAAGATAATCCTTTATTCGTCCCACAACGGGTAAATTTACCTTGTTACAGTAGCAAAGTGGATAGTGCAGCAAGGAACATATGAGATACAGAGTAAGTAAAATAAGTGTCATAAGAAAAATATGTACAGAACTGCTAAGTATAACAAATGTACAAAAAAAGGTTAAAAAAAAAACTGTACAGAACCAACAATATGAGTAAGATATATGCCTAGACTAATAAAAAGTACAGATTTATTTTACATATTGAGTAGCCACATGAAGTGATATTGCACACTGTAAATTACGAGAAAAATAATTATTGGACATGTGGATTACAGTAGCAGCATTCTTAGTTCATTTAAACACAAGACGCTTGTGCTAAAAAAGGATTCATAGGATCATAGCCTAGGATCCGTAATCTGTCACTATACATACCAGTGAGCAGTGATTCCTAACACGTCTCTGGGGGTCATCAGGTGGAAACCTCCCTTCAAGGTTGTTTCACCTACTTAGGCCCCGTCCACACGAAGACGAACCCAGGCAAATAATTCATCAAACCGGTGTATCATCCACACGAAGCCGGCGTTTTGGGGTCTGAAAACGATCATTTCTGAAACCAGGTCCCAGAGTGGAAAGATTTGAAACCGCCGCTTCTGCCGTTCCGTGTGGACGCTGTATCCGCATCATTTCTGAAACGCTTGCGTCATAGCTCCATCTCTCGATAAATGCGCATGCGCCAAACTCAGAAAAGGACTACAACTATGGCGCCATACAGTGTCGCGTGTGTACTGCTGAAGCTAGTCACCCTATTATTGCTATTACAGCAAAATATACTTCTTCTGCATTCTCTGGCATCCCAGAGTCACCCCCCCTAGTATCAGTTCACACTGCTCCTACACAATCCAAACAGCACTGCCACGTTCAACTGACCCAGGCCCGTTTAGGAGATGCTCCAGGTAATGACCAGTGCCGATGATACCATTAAGCTAGCTGATAACTGCTAATGCTAACTAGAATAAAAAGAGAATAAAATGACAGTAAATACTAATAAAGGCTGTTCCATCTCCTCATAGACTGAAGGTGACAAAAGTACAAATGCCTGAGCAGCATCCAGAGTCCAAGTTTATTCAGCTTATTGCCATTTGCAAGTCATCAAACTTGCAAATTTTCTGGCATTATTGCTTAAAAAAATGTTTATCTGATTATCAAAAAAGTTGCAGATTCATTTTCTGTCGCGCCACTAATCAGTTAACTTGCCGCTCATTTATGGTTTAGTTTGTTTCACAAGTTTTATCTCCCTAACAACAGTTTCATTCTGTAGAACACGACGTCCCCGTCAACCTCGGGTTTGTCAGCGTTGCCATGACAAAAGATGTGAGCTTCCAGATAAACAGCAACATTATCCAACTTGCTTCATTCACTTTTCGCTTCATGTCGCTGCATGTTGTTGCAAAGTGTTTGTACTGAGAATGAGAGGAGTTTTTATGGGCCCAGCCTTGGTAGTAGCTGAGACTGCAATTAAAATGAAGATTTAAATTAAAGCAGAAATGATTCGTGACGCTGCAGAACGTTAATCTGCAACTACTTTGATAATCAGTTGTAATCTTTAAAGCAAAACTCCCGTACTTTCTATAGTTCCTTTTATTTGTGAAGAATCAATAGGGAGGGTCTGAGAGAGAAATGCATTATGGGAAATGTAGGATTCACTGTTTCTGTTGCTTGATCTGTACCATGAGTCTCTCGTCTTTATTTAAGCTCATTATTTAATTGCTGGAGTCCTTTTGCTGTGCTCATAATATGCTCCATGCTACACTGAAGGTTCTTTTAAAACTGCTCCACTTAATTTTCCCCCGAAACATAACCACAGATCTCAAAAACTATTGGAAAATGGAGCAGTTTCTTTTGGGCAACTTGTGGTGACCTTGTAGGTTTGAGCCAAACCAAACACACCCTTAATTAACAATGACATCACTTTATGCTGTTTTGCGAGGGCATCCTCATCTGGGGTCGCTTTGGTCTGAACCTGTGGAAAATCTGACTTTTTTGTTTTGCTCATTTAGACTCAAAATTGCAAGCAAAGGCTGCACACTGTCAGCCTGCCTCAGATTGTTCCGCACTGAGCTCTGCTAATTTACTGGGAGTGCATGTCATCTCATCGTGACAATGTAACTTAAATGACAGTATCTTCGCACCTTGGCTGTGAAGATTCACACGGATCCCACAGAATCTGTTGGAAAAATGAGACGTGTCTCTGGCTCTGTCAACGTTAGATTAGGTAATCATCTGAGTCGCAAAACCTTCTATTTTTCATGTCGTTTTTTAAAGCGGTGAATAGCTACATCCTTGTTTTATTAATGATGTTATGTGGTACGTAGCCCTCTTTGCTGCCTGCCAGAGATCAGCTGGTGGATGTTGTTTTGTTGATGCAGGTTTTCTGCAGATGGAGATCTTTATTTGTTTGGTTGTTTTGGTTATCACTGCTAAGGATTCACTGCAGCTTTTCCAGGAGAAGTAACTGCAATTGTAAAATGCATTACTTTTAATTGTTGAGTTATCATCCCAGTAGCTGTCTGTTAATGGAATAGTTGGATATCTTTGAAAATACTCTTATTCACATTTAGTTTTTGCCAAAGTTAGATAAGAAAATTGATACCTCTCTTATGTTTGTATGGTAAACCTATATGGTAAATCTATAACCAGCATAATGGTTAGCTTAGCACAAAGACTGGGAAAGTGGGGGGGTGTTAGCCTCATTCAACTTTGATGCACAGTTTTGTCTCATTTCTTTCTTTTTTAAAAAAAAAAGATTTATTTTATGCCTTTATTAGATAGGACAGTGGATAGAGATGGAAATGGGAGAGAGTGGGGAAGGACATGTGGTAAACACCCAAGGTCGGAATTGAACCTGGGACAGCCACTACGCCTTAGCACTTGGGTCACGCGATATAACCATTAGGCTATCGGAGCACCCAAGTTTTGTCTCATTTCTAAGATTATGCAACCACTGTTCACACGGTGGCAAGTTCACATACTTTGAACTATAACTGAGAACACAATAAAATGTTCGACTGGTTTTATGAGTAGTTCATAAAATTCATCATGTTGCAGCTCATTTATTTACAAAAGCAGCAGTTTTGTACTCCCATCTAAAGGAGTCTGTGCATGTACTGTAGTTTCAGTATCTTGTTATAAGTCAAATGACTATTGTATGGCAGACTGCGAACCAATAACATAATTAAGACATTTTTGTAAATAAACATGTTGCAACCCAACTTTAGAGCCCAACACCAATAGAGTCCAGCATTTAAAGTGATGAATGAGGTATACAGGTATGAATAAGGGTTTTAAATACGTTTTAAGTTATTTTTATTGCATTAATGTTACATGAAAGGATATTTTTCTGCCTTTTCATCTTCAATAGTTAACGTACAGACTAGAGAAAAAAACTAATTCAATTCACTTTTCCACTCAAAGGTACCTGGCAGCTACCAGTGGTATGTTTTCTACGAGTAGACAAACAATCAGCACACCCGAAGTGTCAATACAACAACTCTGACCATTTGTTTTTATTGGCTCTCTTGCTTGACTTACAATTTAGAGAGGATTGAATCTTCTAGCGCTGAACAATGTAAATGAATTCCAACTGGATTATGTGAAGTACAAACACTGTAACAAGTGAGGGAATAGAATCTTAACTCCTGGCTAATCCAAACGTGGAGGTGGAGCATAAGTGAAGCTGAGGTTGAGATTATAGGTAACTTCAAGCATGAATATATTTTAAACAGGTGAGTTATATAAAAATTCACCCCTGTGCAGTTGTGATGAATGAGGAAATTAGTTATAGAAACTAAAAGTGTTTTTGCACCAGGCTGCTAACACGTTTATTTCTGCTGTAAAGTTGGGACACTGTAACATGGAGGTCTATGGGGCCTGACACGCTTTTGGAGCAGCCTCAAGTGGAAATTTGAGGAACTGCAGTTTATGACAGTTCAAATGTCCTTAATTTCATCAGCCTCAGAGGTTGCTGCTTGCCTTTAGCTCCTTAATTAACAAGATATATCTCCTATTTCTACTTTGATGCTTCTGGCAGTGACTCAACATAATAACTTCTCCTCGCCAAGACATTTACTTGCTCCTTGTTTTAAAGGGGTTTTAACGTTTTAGTTTTATGAAGATTTAGCATAGAAGACAAGCTATAGTTGTTAGCATGTGAGCTAGAGGGGCTGGTAGAGATTGTGTTACCTTTTGGACAGAGCTAGGCTAGCTATTTCTCCATTTCCAGTCTTTATGCTATGCTAAGCTAAGCTAACCAGCTGTAGCTTCATGTTAAGTATACTGGCACAAAATTGGTATTGACTGTCATGTGACTATTACCCAAAACAAATCAGTAATCATATTTCTCAAATGTTTTTTATGTCTTTGGTTTAATAAGTTGTTTTGTTGACCTTTGGAAGCTAGTCGCAAAGCTGCTAGCATGGCCTAAAATCATAAAAAGCCATGCAGCTAGTAAAGAAAAACTAATATTTTGTAATGTTTCAGGAAGCTAATCACGAATACACTCCATAAGATAGGAGCTATCATAGATACTGCTGTTTTTCTTCGTGAATTATTTAATTGGAAGATATATACATATACTTTTTTTTAATGGAAAAAAAGTATATCTACATGTTTTTTTGTTGTCGTAAACCTAAATTGTATGTCCTCTCCATCATTTGACGAAAAACTCTATTTCTGTGTTAGCTCATGTCTATTTTCACTCTGTTTTATTTATATAGGGAACCAAATGAATAATTAACTTTGCTCTCATTGCTGTGGCTGAACTAGAAATCAAGCCTGATGAAAACATCAGGCGTCACTGTAGCAAAGATCTGATGGCACAAGATACAAACGCAGCCAACCGGTTAATTAGATGGCGATCGTGAGAAAACAGTTTGATATCTGGGGACTATGGGAATCTTCTGTATTCATTCGCTGACACTGTTGCAAAGTAAGTTTGGCATTCAGAGCGACAACAGGAAGACGCTGAGGACAAGTGAGGTTGCAGTGCGTCATCATTTTAATTGGATTATTTTGACAGCTCCTGGAGCGCCGCAGGGGTGTTATGAATTACACAGAGAAGCAGTTGTGATGCTGTTTGATGTCATGTTCAGCAATAGGTCTGCTCATTTTCAACTCAGACGCTATTATTTTGGTCATAGCTTAAACCCAATAGTTTTTAATTACATGTCTGTTCTACTGCAGGTTTGATTGGTTAGAAAATTGAGAAAAATATGCATAATCATCTCCTACAGTGTACATTTATGTGTCAAACAGCCGGTCTGTTTAATTAGCAGTACAAAAACAAAAGCTATTCAGTGTAAACTAGCAAATATGCACATTTGGGAAGCCGGCCTCGCTGAATTCTTTTGGCCATTTTTGCTTATATGTGACAAACTGAAAACCAGCTAGGTTGAGGCCCTCACTGCGAACGTCTGTGGTTTGAATCTAAATGTGGCTTTTTGTTGATTCCACATTAATATTTGCTGTCACCAGCCCCACAAAAGCTACGATTTACATTTTTATTGGTTTGATAAACAACTGCTCTGTCTGTTTCTGTTTGATCCAGGAGGTGAATGTCAAATAGCTCCAGGATGCTGCCCCCCTCCTCCCTGCTGACCTACTATTCACCAGGGGGCATCTGACTTACCAAACATGATGAAGACTGAGCCCCCGTCGGCCACAGGGGGCAACGGGGCCTCCACCGAGGGCAGCGGGAGCTCCAATCTGCGGAGTCCCTCGCCCCACCGTAACGCCTATGAAGCGGGGCTGGCGGCGCTGAAGAAAGCCACCGACCATCTCAACAATGCTGCCAACGGAGGCGCCGAACCGACCTTGAAACCAGCCCCCCTGCCCCGCCCGACGGGGAGGGGCCGGAAATATGGTTCCAACGTCCATCGCATCAAGAACATGTTCATGCAGATGCAGTCTCCTGGTGATGAGGAGGACGGAGCCAAAATGATTGGTAAGAAACCTCCCTGGCTAGATTTTTATCAACCCCCTTTAAGATAAGCAGTGTGACGAGTGGATGGATCAATGCTGGGACATTATGTTCTCTTAAGTCCTACCCTAAACTGAAGTTGTCCAATCATAGGTTAGCAAACAGAAAATTTTGACTTTTTTTTCTTTAAAAGTTACTTTAACTGAAAACTACTTGGCGATTTATTTTATTCTTCACGACTAATTGATTAACGGAGTAATGGTTGAAACTTTAATTGGCAAAAGAGTATCAGATATAGAAACTGTATTATGTGAAATGAATGAAAAACTGAAGATCTTTTAGTAATAATTAACTGTGGGTGGTTTTCTCAGGTGAGTAAAACTTAAATAAAGCTGACTCAAAAAGAAACTGGAGCAGTCATAATTCAATCTCCTGCTGGTGATGATGTTTATACTGTGATACTATGTGCAGTTAATATACACATTAATATAGGTTGCATTATCTGTGGTTAGGCTGCACTGAACTGTTTACTATAATCTAGTCAGGCCAACTCACAACCAATAAGAGCAAACAAACACGTAAGTGAAATTAAACGGAAAGCTTAAAGGAGGAGTTTGTGATTCTAATCTATTACACCTTTGTCATATTCAGTGAACATCTCCTCTTGATCTGTTGGCTCTGAATGAAATGAAAAAACATCCAATGTTCATGCACGTCCCTGGCTCTGTAAATGGAAAACAAAGTGGCCCGAACAGATTAACAAAACACTATTCTAGGTTCTCCTGTGCACGTTCGAACTCATGCAAGTTCATGCTTGTGCACAGGACAGGGGAGAACGGGGAGGGCAGATGAAGGGGAAAGTAGGCAGTGGATGTGAGAGGGATGGTAAATCTAACTAAATATTCTAATTTGCTAAATATTGACCGTCTTTCTCCAGAATTACAGTCTCCATTTTCAATATGACCTTGTTCCATTTTTAAATTTCTCCTCTCCTTTGTTATATTTCAAATAAACCTTGTAATGTGATACTAAAATGGTAAAACCACCCACACTGATAGAAAACAGAGGAGGAGGATAAACTACATTAGCCTGAAAATCCATTAAAAGGAGAATTCTGGTTTATTACAATTTGTTTTTAGTTTTTTTTAATTAACTTTCTGGTCATTTGCAGGTAAGGACCAGGCAGTAAAACTGTCCCTGCCGAGAGCATCCAGCCTCAATGAGAACGTCGACCACAGCGCCCTGCTGAAAATGGGTGCCACCGTGTCAGAGAGGGTGAACCGCTTTGACTCTAAAACAGGCAGGGACAGCGGAGGTATATCCAAACTCCAGGAGACCAGGAGGATCTTTGAGCAGCGGACTCTACAGGTCAGCAGCTTTACTTACTTGTTTAGATATTTATTTTACCCACTTTTTCCGAGATGGACTGACTGACCTATTTTGTTTCCTCCAGGAGAAACAAGCTGCCACTAACCGCATCTTGCTGAAGAAGGAGCGAGCATCGGGCTTCCAGGACAGCCGTCTAGACGTTGTGGCTCGCTTTAACGGTTCTACTGAAGCTCTGGACCGGCTGGACGATCCCCCTGTGCCCCATCCTGCTATTCCCTCTGCTGCAGCTTCGGTCGGGCCCGGTGAGGCCGTCAGCCCCACTGTGAGCCAACTCAGTGCCGCGTTCGAGAAAGGCGAACTGCAAAACAATCTCTACCTCCCCCAACGTCGGTCAGCTCCAGCCTTGGCGCCAAAGCCCAAACCTCCAGCCAGAGCGGAGGCTGCTGAGAGGAAGGTGAGAAGAATTTGCTCAAAAATTCTAAACTTTGCAAGAAAGCTGGTTGAAGGAAAGTTCATGAACCTATAAATAAACCATAAACCTATGTGACCTCTCTTTGTCTCTTTCTTCCAGACCAAGGTGTCCCCTCCAGGTAAGGAGGACAGGGAGGAGGTAGAAGCAGGAGATGTGAGCTCAGCAGACATACAAGAGGCGGCAGGCTCTCTACAGAGGGGCGTAGGTGGGCTGGTGACAGGTGATGAGAAGGACAGGAATGGACAGTCAGGAGACCAGCTCTCCAACTCCTCCTACTCCTCATCGTCCTCAGTGACTGTCACCTCCACCTCTACCTCATCAGAGGCCAAACCGGAGTCAGACGTTCAGCCGGCAGCAACTGAAGCGAGGGGCTCGAGTACAGCGGCTGCTCCTGAGCTGGAGGCTGGAGATCAGGACGGCTCGACCGGGGGAGACGGCGCCGGAGACAGGCTGGTGCAGGCCGACGTCCATGCCTCACTGGAAAACGGAGAGAAAGAGCCTCCATCTTCCTCTCCCTCCTCCGATGAGAAAGAAGCAGACTCTGAAGGACAGGGCAAAGAAGAGGAGGAGGAGAACGACGAGGATGGCTCGAGGAAGGAGGATTACTCGGAGGGGGATCTGGTAGATATCAGTGCGTACAGCGGGCTTGGAGAGGAGGACTCTGGGGGAAGCCAGCTAGACGACGAGGACGATGAAGAAGATGAGGAGGCGTATCAGCCAGAGACCAGTTGCTCCGAAATTGCGGGACTCCCTGAGGAGGAGGAGCCACCGCCGCCCTCTAGGAAGATTTGTTTCAGCACCGATCCAATCAAGGTGAGTGAGTTTTTGTTGAATTCCATTTTAAAACATCTCCTCAGTACAGCAGCGGCTGCTCTAATGCTCACCATTTCACACATTACAAGAAGTGTCCTTAACTTGTTGTGGAAAAGCATAATTGGATTTGTCGCTTTGGAAGCTTCCCAGCTGATGTCAGTACTCTCAGTTACATTGGATCCAGCACACAGAGCTCATAAGAGGAACTCCTCGTTGAGACACTTCCTCTGTGTTGTCATCATTCAGCCAGTGTGGTTGAACAAAGCTCTGTTCCTGTAGTTCCTGTAATCTTCAGGGTTGAAAAGCATAACATTTTTCTAAGTGCTCACAGGTGTCATCATAACAGAAACAACTGTCTGCCTTTCATCACATGATTCTTGTCGTGTTACTGTTGGTAACAGCTGAGTCATTAATGGCTTTTTAGTTACGTCATGGAGCGCAGAACTTTTTGTTTTCATGGAATCTGTTGACAGCAAACACTTCATTTGGGAGGAATTTTTAAACAAGACATGAAGAATAAAATTATTCTTTCTGTTTTTACATTTTCTGGCTGCACTAAATTGTGTAATTTTAAAGATGACACGCCTTTCAAAGTGGGTTTTGCGGTTCAGAGATTCAATAATATGAATGAACAAACACTTTTTGCCTCATTAGATTTTTCTGTTTTCTATTTGTACATGTGAAAAAATTGGGATTATTATGGCAGAGGAGGAAAGGCCAAATATAGACATTGGATTTGTCCACTAATGGTTGACAGTGAACAGCAAATTTGACTTGATGGTTGCACTATGCATCATCAGAAAGATTAGTCTTCATCTTCTGGAGACACTGAATATCAGCAGAAGTTTGAACAAGTGTTAAAGAAATAAACCCACTGACATTTTAACAAGCTTAAGGGCTAGATGGTTCTTTTTTCCCTTAAAGTTGCACTAATCTATATTTTTACGGTATATTATTAGTAGATCAAATGACTGTTTGTAATGTGCTCTTAGTGGTAAATCTACTGTGAACTCCACAGTTCAAATCAGATCTATAGAGCATTTAGCATCCAGCAGGCCTGCAGCCTTAACATGTTGGCTTAGTCTCATTGCTATTATCGAACCTTGAAACATCAAGCAGTTATGTTAGCATTAAATAGTTAAAAAGTAGATCATTCTATCACATGGTGGAGACCAAAATGGAGCCAAAAGGGCAGAAAATATTCATCAACAATGTTTAATTCTTGCTGTCATGTGGGTCTCAGCTTGTACTGTGTTATTCTGTATTTTGGACTGTAGTTGTTTGATTATTACTTTGAGCACAAGACACTTGGCATCTGGTAAATTAAATAAGAAAAAAATAAGTTAAATGGATTCATTGAGGGGCCTCATAAATGCACCTCGAGTGTGTTCTGCTGTCCAATGCACCACCCAGACTTAATGAGGAGAAATTAAGAGAATAAAAGATTGAAAAGACTCATTGACTTCTTTCTCCTATTACATCACACACACTCGGGGTGCTGAGGGGATTTTCAGCCTTTGATTTCACCACACCATTTCCTGCTGACTGCAGCTCAAACTGTGTGCGTACGAACATATATCCTTATTTTAACAGAAGCTCTTTTCTCTACTGGAGAGCTGTGCTGGTTTCTGCCACAACCTTGCGTCAGTCAGCTGGTTGAGCTCTGTGCATTATGAAGCAAGTCTCGACTTGCAGTGACAGAGCTGTCGCGTTCACAACAACATACTTCCTGAATGAGACGGAGCATTCGAGTAGCATACCATAGTGCTGTAATATATCGTGTAGCAGGAGAGATAAGAACAGGAAATAAGGGCGCAGTTTTGCATGTTGAGGCAGAATTTAATGTTATTAGGAAGGACAAAGACCACATAATGGACAGTGAGGGTGAGGATCACTTTTCCTGCTCGGTCTTGTCCACATATGCGGGTGGTTGAAGGAGGAAAGTGTTTTATTCCAGGCCAGGCGTCAGGTCAAAAAGGAATTCTTTTCATTTTCTTGGACCTAGGAGCATTTAACTACTGACCTCTTTCACCACAGTGCAGCTAAAAGTAGAGATGCGGCCTGAGGCAGTGTTGTTTACTACAAAGGTGACTGCTACAGTTAGCTGCCGGGCAAATCAGGTTGAATCATATGTTCTACAGAGATGCAACAATCTGATCTCCGCTTCAGATATGTGTATTTTTTTTTGTTTAATAGGATAAAACACACAGATGAAGCATCACCGTTGTCCAAATGTAATGTTTTTCTAATCACCATCCTCCTTCAACATTTAACAGAGACTTATTAGAGATAAAGTGCAATGACTGTTTGCTAAACATTTCAGTGACAATGATTGAGCTGTTTGCTGGCTCCTGCTTTCAAACCAGCTTTTCAAAGGTACACTGCGTTCTGCTTCCTCCCCCATCTCCTTATCAGTTTCATCTCTACAGAGTGTTCTGTCACTGTGAACAAGATTCACAAGCCTGTAAGATTTTCAACTTAGATTTTCAACAGTTTAAACAAATGGGATGGAAGTTAATTAGCATGTGTGGGCTGTTTCCATTCCCACAGCAGCTTTTTGACATCATTAACACATTTTTTGAGTAATGGATTATTCTCAAAACAACCTGAAGTGAAACTGTTTTAGGAATTTAATGGTTTTGAAGCCAGCAAATCATTGTTGCAGTTGTTTCTTCTTCTTCCTCTTCCTGGTTTAGTTTGAGAAAACAATGAAATGCCACATTACTGCCACTGTCTGTTTTGTTTTTGACATGGCAAAGTCTTAAGAAAGTTTTGTTTAAGTTGCATGCTGCTGTTGTCAGATTTATACACGAAGCCCATTTTGGAACAGGCTTAATTTTTAGGTGGGGAAAATGCGATTTTAATCACTTTAATCTGAGAGGAACACACGCATTTCATCACGAGCTTAGAGTTCAAACAAAAGCATCATTGGAGCAGATTTGACCACGGTTTGTACAATCTGTCTTGATTTACCCCAAGCTAACACTGTACCAGCTGTGAAGATGTTGGCTGTAGGCTACCTTCAAACAGACTGTATTTGTGTGGAGTCACCAACTGTTTCATTACAGTTACACTTATGAAACAGATTCATAAGAACTCTGAAATAAACATTTAATCAAGCCTCTGACATTCCCCTGGCGTGCTGTCTCGCCACACGTTTAGAGGTACTGTTAGATGGATATGTTATCTTTTGACCTAAGCTAGCTGTTCCCATCCTTTATGCTAAGCTAAGCTCTTTAGCTGCTGGCAGTGTGTCCATATAGTGCACACATGAGAGTTCTGACTGTTTCACCGAACTGTGAATAAATTGCATTTTAATGTGTTCCTCTACAGTGTATTTTGACTTATAAGCTGTCCATCTCAATAACACTTTGTTTTTATAGATTTCTTTCCAAACACAACTAAAAATGTGGTCTACTTAGGCCTAAGCAATAAAGCTATATAATTATCTACCACTAGCACTTCATCAATAGCAATATAAAATTTTTTAGAATGTTCAATAGTTTCATTTAAATGCCTCAGATGTGACAAAAACTCAGTCTCTAAGCATGCTCCCTCAGGTGAGGATCCACAATCGGTGATCCGTGGTCCAGTTTAGCCACTAGAAACCTTAACCTCAGCAATGCAGCAGCTTCACATTATTATTTTCTTCATATGTTTTTATTCATGCATGTAATCTTATTTATTTATGTGTTTTTTATTCTTGTGTTAACAATTATTTATGTACCTTGATAAATAAGCTTAAGTGGTTCAAATTCAACTATTTTCTACTGGTTTTTACTTTAAAAAGGTCATTAAAATGATCAATAATTATCAATATGGACTGAAATTAAACATTTTATTGTCAACATTTTTTTCCCAACTGTTCAAAATCGCCCAGTTCTGCTGTCACATCATTTCAGACATTCACAGCTAATAGTTGCAACTTAATAAAAGAAAGAGTTTAAGAATGAGACAGTAATATTTATCAGGCATACAAATGAAACAAATCCAACCCCATATATACAGCAGGATTATTTATATAACCGAAAAGAACAACTTGTGGAGAGTTTTTGTTCAAGAGAAGAACACTATGAGATCATAAGCTTTAGAGCAAAACCTTGGCAGACTTTCTCACAATTCTGTTTTAAAGAAAGGCAGCAAAGGGAGAAAGTTGTAGCAGCTTGAACCGCTATAGGCTCCTATACACAGCACTTACCTGAGCTGAGTGTGGGCATCAGAAAGCTTCCTGTCTGCCTTCAACACAGACACACACACATATACACATTTCCTTCTTATAAGCTTGTCATTCTGGAGGGTATATCATGAACTAAACTGGACTGGGGTTGCAATAAGTATATACAGTACTGCTGCTTTCTCCGAGTGTATGACGCGAGTGTGAGAACACTAACAAATCATCATTTCACTTAAAGCCAGAAGTTGTAGTCGAACTCATGTGTTGGAATTTGATGGAAGAGAAAGTGACTCTGACTTTTGAACCTGTCTGCCTCAGTCAGAAATGTTCTGCTGCAGGGAACAAAGAGCCAGTAAAGAGACTCGCTGTCCAGACATGTTCAGTGTTGTTACTCAATTTCAGAACTGGTTGCTAATTGTTGTTCTGTCATCATGAGTTACATCTTGAAGTGAAACTCGGCCAGCAGAGCTCAGACCTCCTCCGGTGTCCAGCAAGTGTCCAGTCTGCCTCCACAGAATGTTGTTTTGTATAATCTCCTCTCAGTTACACAGCTGATGACAGAACCATTTAGAAGTTTATTTGAAAGGTCTGGATAATTAGCACATGCACATAACCTTAAAGGCTACTTGATGATTAATTACAGGCTGTAGAAAAGCCGCTCCAGGTCGTCCTGCATCTCACCTAAACTCGCACTGGATGTGTCTGTGCTGACTTGTGTACAAGGCTACCTCTGTGAGTCTGTAAAAAAAGCAGTTGGAATGTGGTTGGGTGTGTTTGTTTTCCTTGAAAAAAGCACACACACACAGACACACACAGACGCACACAAGCAAGGGAAGCCATTTGATAAGAATCACAGAATAGAGCTTTGTTTGGCTAAAAAAAACACCTGGTGTGTGTATCTACGTGAGCTGAAAATCGAAGTGAAAATCCAGCCTTTTTACTGAGTCTGAGGATGCAATCAATTCTGAGTGAAAGGGAACTGAGTGACAAAGCAAATCATCTGATTTTACACATCAAGTCTGATTACAGGTGTCTATGAATATGTGAAAAGTGGTACAAAACGTTTTGTTGACAAAGAAGATCACATGGAGTAAAACAAAAGACAATAAATGTGGTTCTGCTGCACTGATTTTAACACTGTTTTAGAAAAGCTGGGCTACATCAGTGGAGTCTTCCTTTAATGCAGTGTGTTGGAGAGAGTCATTGTGTTGTTACTGTCATGTAGTAGAGGTTTTGAAGGTTTTTTAACCTGTCTTTAACACTGACCTGGACAACATCTCAAATGCAGTGTGGTTAACATTCAGAATACCACTAGAAAAAATACAATTCCCCAAAGGAGCTCCAGCCACATTGCTCACTCATGGTCACCATCCCATCACTAATTGAAATCCATTAAATCTGGTGCCTGCTGTTTATTTATTTTAAGCACTTGAAGGTTCACTCACTGGTCACTCGCTCTCAGAGCTTTGTTTTTGTGTGTTTTTTATAGGTTCAGGGTTGCAGTCGTGCACCCAAAATGTTTCATCTCGTCTTCTGATGCCAAATAATACATTATAAGCGTCATCTTTTTTTGGTCAGTTCCCATGCACATTGGTAATTTCATAACACATTATGTAAATGCTTTGGTTTGTCGCTGCCTGGTGCTGAAACACTGATGGGGGAGGGGCTCTGCTCTCCCAGCCACCCACCTGTCACAGCACAGGACAGGTTTCCTGGAGATATAGTGTTCTTTTAATGTTTCAGTTTGGAATGAGAGCAAAAACACTGTTCCCAGTCAGATGCACCTGTTGCAATAAATGCAATGCATAATGTTGGCTGTTTCATCACATCGCAATGTTTCCCACGGGTTGAGAATTTACTTGTGGTTTTGGATGGCACAGCGTAATTGATGTGTGTGCAGTTTAGAGGGCAGAGTGTAACCAAGATTGTTATCTAAAAGCTACAATTTACCAAAGTTCACAAACACCCCATATGCATAGGTAGATGCTGCTAGGCGGTTGTGCACAGAGAAGCCTCTAGTCCAAATTAAGGGGTTCTTATGTCAGATTTACTTCACCTGAAACAGAGTGATTTTATGTACCTGGGCAGGTCCCCCAGAGATACACAGACAGCTGTCCAACTAATGAAAATGTTTAGTCACACCTGACAGTTTTGGTTGCATCTGCTTCCAAAATGGTCGCACTCTTGAGCCCTTTAGATTAAATGTTTGTGACAACTGTTGCACCCAGAGCCACCCAACAAAGCCTAATCAGGCTTTACAGAGCAGACACTCTGCACATAAAAGTATTTTGGCCACAGTTCTGATCCAAATTAAAACTGGATCCTACGAAGTCCACAGCCAGATTCAAACCCTACATGGCAAATTCAGCCCAGTTCCTTGAACTAGTTAAAATTAGCCACCAAATTCTGTTTTCACCTGAAGACCTGTGATCTGGGCTCCTCCTTCTATAAATCCTGTCAGCGCCCAGAGATAATCAGTGAGAAGGTTTCCTCTGTCAGCTGATCCCTGGCTCGGCCAAATTATAACCCAGAGGAGCGCCAACGCCTGAAGACTCGTCTCCACCAGATATGACTCAACCTGAATTTTCTTGTAATCCATCTGTCGGGCCTTAATTTAGGCCTGTGCTTACATCTTCTTCATCCAGGTGACATTCACTTAAGAAGCCTCTTCAAATATTTATCATGGCACATCTTACCCCCTATGTTGAGTGTATTACAGTATGTGACAGTGATTTTTGGTCCAGTCGACAGGCTGCAGATTCACATCAGCACAAGTTGGTAAAGATGATTAAAACAGCATATCCCATGAGCTGCAGACTTTAATTGAATCCTAGACAGCTCCTGCATCTCAGGGGGTCCCTGAATCAGCACCGTGACATATTCAGAGACAAAGAGCGTGTCATCACATTTGACTTGGTTTCTATCTGCAAGAATGTGTCCAGTAAATTTCAAGCCGGTCCATCATTTGTCTGTTGAGATTTGACACAATAAAATTTGATCACGACTTCTACTTATATGCAGCGGCATATGCAAACAATAAAAAAACGTTATATTGCAAAGAAGTGGTAAAATCTAGACATATTTGAACCACATTTGGCCCTAAATAGACAGCACAAATTAAAGGCCACTGTGACTGACCTCAAACTGACAAAGCACTTAGCAAAGTACTGGCTGTAAAAACATGCTGAGACAGTCGGAGCTGCAGGAGAAAACAAACAGACCTCTGAGGGAGGATCCGCTAAGAGACAGCTTTATGATGAGTTTGGTCTGTTACATGTTAGAAAACAGTAAAAAGAAATGCAAAAATCCTGTGTTGTTCTAAACCAAAAGTTGTTCAGTTTATTATCTGGTGGAACATGATGAAAAGAGGCCGTAAATCCTTACATTTGAGACACTGGAACTAGAGAATCTTGGGCAACATGGAAATGTCTTAAGCCTGCATTCTTTCAAATAGCCAGTAAGGGGTTGGGGGGGACTCCATTGCTTGCAATATACAAACGGAATGAGAAAATGAGCCTACTTCTCACTTGATTTATTACCACACTAAGCATTTTTATAATGAGTTTATGGTCTCAATCAGTAGTTTCAAGTCTCACCCAATACAGTATGGAGGTCATTTTGTAGATTATGGTCCCATTTAGCATAACATAGATAATAAATCAGGGTATTATTTAGGGCAGGGCTACCTTGTGATTGACAGGTTGCTACCGTATCGGCATGCACAGTTTCCTCAAGTTCTCTCAAAGGCCCATAGCTCACTTGTCAGGTTCAGTTTTAAAAGGCTAAGATGACGATGGTCAAGCTCCAAGGCTTCAGAACAATAGTTTGTAACTGCCACTGTTACCTTTGTAGTTTTGCTAACCATTAAGTCTCGATGCAAGGTTGGAGTGAAAAGACAGACAAGACAGACGGTCATTGGGTTTGCAAAGAGCGACTGATTTTTACATGAAACTAGACTTGTCCTTTTTATTCCACAGATGGTAACATTAGATATTTAAGTTACACATTGATTGTCAATCTGGAACTTTCCAATCCATATGTTAAGCTAAGCTAACTAGCTGCTGGTTCCAACTACAGTACATACCTACCATAAATATACATATCTCATCTAACCTTGCTCAAGAAAGTCAATTTCCCCCCAAAATTAAGTATAACTTTATTTAATTTACAGTAATGCAATAAAGAACTATAGTAGCATGTGACATTTAGCTGTTTTGCATTGTATCAGCAATATGTAGACTAGAATAGTAGCAGCCATGCCCAGTCTTGATCCAACTACCTGCCTGACATCCACCTTAATGCAGTGACTCAGTAGCTAATTCACCACTTAGCCTGCATGGATTAGCAATGTGTCAGCCTGCTTCTGTTTTTAGCCTCAGAGTATATATTTCATCTAGAATAGTTTTTTGTTTGTTGTTTATGGCCTTTATTGATCATAGCCATGCTGTGTCAGTTTTGATTTTCACTGTAGGACCTCTGTAGTGGTAGATCACACTGAGGGCCTGTGTGCAGAGTCAACACTTTGAATTTATAGGCTCCACATTCCAGCTGTTCATGTGATGTCCGGAGTTTTGTTTGGCATGTTTGATTGGTTGTAAGTTAACACGGCCTTGAGTCAAGACACAGCCCATGGCAATAAACTAAAATCCACATGTACAGTGCAGAGAGACTGAGAGAGACTCGGCCTTGTGCTGAAGGTGCAGCCTGCTTCCTGCAGGGACTCCTCTGTGGCTTGGCTTTAATCCAGTGTAGTAGGCTCATGGCCTTTGATTGGTCAGGATCTGCTGAGACCGTCATTCAAGACGCAGCACGGCCATTCAAGATGTAGCATTGTCGGTCCAAAGCAATAAGATTATTGTGTTTGATCCGTTTCCAGCAGAATTGATTTACTGACTCAAAACTAATTGGCATCCATTTAATATAAATCAATTTAAAGTAATTTCTCAGGTAAAAATGTCCATCAGTTACTGGTTGCAGCTTTTCAAATATATTCAGTTCTATGAGTTTCAAAAATCTTATTTTTAAATTAAAAATATTGATAAAATATAAAAAATATAATATTGGCTCATGTTTCTTCATAGCTGTGTGGGCCACGCTACCAAGCTAATACATAATAATGTTGTAATGAAACCTTTGTGTGACTTTTGTAGGCCTGGATCCGAATATCCGAATGTTTGGTCATTGTGGTGGTATCCGAATAATAATTTTGAGATCCGAATACTTGTGCACACACACCCCGGCCAGTGGCACGCGGTTCGGGAGGCGGAAAAAGGAGCAGACAGAAAGGCATGGCGAGGACACTGCTGCTGTGCCACCGCCCAAAAAAAAACAAAAACAGCAAGAGATATCCATGCCATTGCTGTCGCCCGCCACCGCACAAGCTGAATATTCGGATACTCGTCATTAATTGGACCCAAATATCCGGAGCACAGAAATTGCTATTCGGACCAGCCCTAGAGTTTTGTGACTGATGCGATGAACTGCTGCTTTTCTGTTTTAATTCATTATAAACTGGTTTAAAGATGTTACCTTTGACCCTAGTAAACTGGCACACCCTTTGTTGTTAGCCATTCCTAAGCTAATGTTGACAGTAATGTTTCTAATTTAGCTATATGTCTAATATATTTTTATAAATTATTTTGCAAACCCTATGTATGCCTTTTATAAAGAAAAGGAAATCCACATGGTAATATCCCAATCACATCTAACCAGTGCATTGTATAGATGAGTAACTTAACTATAACTAAAATACTGTATCCATGAGGAGCATCTACCAATATGCCATGGAAACAGTTGACTTTTTCAACATGTTAGGACATATTAACATTTGATTTAAAGGTGGTGTACCTGAAGGACACCACAAATATTATGAACTTTTTTGGTCATTCATTGAACGAAAATATCAATAGAAGTTCTTCTATATTCTTCTGTGGAAAAAGTAAGTACACCCTTGGCATCAGAAGCTGCTTTTGCCCCCTTAATCAGAAATAACTTCCTGTAGGCTGTTTTGCATGACTGTCCATCAGCTGGCTGAAAGTTTTGACCAGTCTTTCATACAAAATTCCTTGCATTTACGGCCCGTTTCAAATCCTCAACATTTCAATGGGATTCAAATCTGGGCTTTGACTTGACTATTCCATCACGCTCTGTTTCTTCTTTCTGAAACATTCCTTTGGTGGATTTGCTGTGTCCTTATCTTGTTGAAAGGTCCACTTCCTGTTCAGCTCCAGCTTTCAGACAGATGGTCTCACATTATCTTTAAGCAGTCTTTGATAAGATGCAGAGTTCATAACTGAATCACTGACTGTAAGCTGACCAGTCCCCGTCGCAGCGAAGCAACCCAAAGACCGTAACATCTGTCCGTCCAGTCTGCTTTTAACGTGGTCAACAACTGAATTTGTGATCCATCTTTCCAGAGCACATTCTTCCAAAAGGCCTGTATATTGTAGTTTTGTTCCAAGAGTTTTTTTCCTGGCTCACCACCCATGCAGGTCACATTTGTGCAACTTAGTTCTGATTGTAGACACAGCACTTTGACACCAACGGTTGCAGAGTTAACTGCACATCCTGTGAGGAAATTTTGGTGTTCTCAGAGACTTCTTTTTGTGTCAGATGGTCTGCTCTTTGGCTGAATTTGCAGCCAGTCTTGGACAAACTGACAGTCGTTTAAAAATCTACACCACTCGCCAATGATTTTCCGAACAGTCATTGATTTGAGGATCTTTTTAAATCCCTTGCCAAACTCACAGGCATCCACAGCCTTTTTCCTGAAGGTCTTAGAGAGCTTTTTGGGTCTTGGCATGAAGACAACACACACTTCAGTAGCAAAGATAACAGTAGAACCTCAGTGTCAGAGGTTTAAAGAAGACTGGTTCCACCTGTCACTCCCTAAAGAGGTTCTCACCTTTGATTCAGATTTGATGGATTTGACTTAGTTTTTCTAGATGTGACAGATATGTTTTGTTTTGTTTTGTTTTTTAATTCAAATTATGAAAACAAGTCTTCATTAAGAGACACTGTTTCAAAGGGGACATATTTCAGCTTGTTCAAAGAAAGCCAACAATTTCTATTGGATGTATGTATTTGATCATATGACTGATGATATTTTTGTATCCATTTAATCACAAAATGTTCCATACATGTTTTTTTAGAGCATCAGTATAGCGTACGGGCAATCTTAGGATGAACATACACTGTTGGGTGTATGGGGCAAAAAATCAGCCCTGCCATTTTTGGCCCATACCGGCCCACAGCATTATCGGTTGACTGAATCAAGCATCCGATAGCAGAGGACAGACCCTGTCCTCTGCTATCAGATGCTGCTGCTAGACCAAATAATGTAGGCCTCTGCTTCCAGTGCTTTCATTTTTTTCATTCATTGCTTTTCAGGGCCACCGGGGCGTTTTTTCGGTGGTTGTTATTCCATAATGTTGTCAGACTCCTCACCTAACCTCGGCTCACTTGCCGTGACTCTATTAGCCCCGCCCATCCAGCAACTGGGTGATTGACAGGCCGTGACCGACAGTTAACCAATGGGATGTGTCGATGGGCTGTGCCGAAAGGCCAGTCAGCCACACAACTGGACAATAGGTCACATAACTGGCCGGCAAATCATGTGGGGGAACAAAATTACCTGTTGACCAGCCCCCACTAGACACCGGCCCACCGGGACAGTGCCCGGTATGGCCAGTCCACCCCTGTTGGTTACCCATAAAACATTTTAGACCAAACACTCTCCTGTAGAAACCGATCGTTTCTAACATTTTATTTGACGTTTTCTATATTTATTTGATATTTTCTCTAAACTTGTCTTGTCAGCTCCATTTGTTTTGAAGGGTCATCTGTAAGATTAGCCAATCAGCAGGCAGCTACTGGTTGTATGTGTTGTTGTTCCATGTGTTGGCTTTTTTGTTTGTTTGTTCTTCAGGCAAAGTAGAGATTGCGTATTCATGACGTCTGAAGGGAATGCTCTGAACTTGAGACACACACTCATGCACACACTCACAAAGCTTTAAAGTTACTTAACAGGAAGGAAACATGACAACAGGAAACAGTTTAACAATCCCGCCCTCTGACCCTGTTTGTTGTGTATTTGTGTGTGCCTCAGTCTCCCACACTCAGGGGAATGTAAATAATACTGTAACAGGCACCTCCTACTCATGAAGGCCTTTGGCTCTGTCTCTCACTGTCTGTCTGTCTGTCTGTCTGTCACGCAAACACACTCACACACACACACACACACATGCATTAGCATATCTAAGACAGGGACAGAGACAGAGAGAGGAGTCGATGGCAGTGCCAAACTCACACTGGGCAAGCATGCGGTTACCATGGAAACGAAGCCACGTGACCACGGAGATGGTCACCGGGGAGACAGATGCTGCTGACCTTTTAGAGTGGGGGGAGGGGCGTTATGAAGAGCAGGAGAGAAAGGATGAAAACATGTATGGAGAGGGTACAGAGAGAGCCACAACGACAGGGGAAAGAGAAATGTTGCAGATCTTTATCAAATAATATCAATGAACGTTTCCCAGTACACGATGGCTTCTGTCTAGGGGCAGTTGAATAGAAGTAAGCACTGCTGCAGACGAGCTGGTGGAAGATTGGACAGTCGAAATTGGCTCACTTAAAGGTGTAGAGCAGGGGTCAGGATCGTTATCAGGCTTCTGCAGAGCTTGATGATGAGCTGATCATTTGAATCAGGTGTGTTGGAAGAGGGAGACATCTAAAACATGCAGGATAGTGGCCCTCGAGGACCGCAGTTTGAGACCCCTGGTGTAGAGGCTAGAATGACATCCCACTAAACCTCAACCTATTAAAAAAGCCACAGATAATACCAAACTATTGTTATATTCCAACCCTAATATTTTAAATGTGGAAATAAGGAATTTACTCTGACGCAGTTTGTCTGTTTGTGTTGCTGTTAAACTGTTTTGCAACTGAAATGTGTTTCTAATATTGTGCCCACCTAGTACAGTAGTCCCTCGCCATACCGCGGTTCACTTTTCGCGGTCTCACTATTGCAGATTTTTAAATTGTATATACCAACCAGAGCACTGTGTTCTGTATCCTGAGCGCTCCATCTCCCGTGTATAGCATGCGTCCAGCATCTCACCTTGTCCATTTCACATCGACGTCTGATCGCTGCGCATAGTGTTGCTCACACTCAGCGAGTGTGGGGAGGGTTTATAAAGCCTTAAAATGTATATAAATAATAAAATAAACATAAGGTCGCTACTTCGCGGATTTTTGCCTATCACGAACGTAACCCCCTCGATAGACGAGGGATTACTGTATATCACTAAATATGTCACCAGCTGTACAAGAGGGAGTCCTGCTGCTTGAAAAACCTTTATACCTTTTAAAATGGTTGATATTTTTATCACTCCTATTTCTAGTCATAGTCTCCCTAATTAATGAATAAGCCTAGTTATGAATGACAGGTTCTCTGCTATCACATGCTGTTAAAACATTACATTTAATGTTTATCAGATACCAAATTATCGTTTATTGGCCTTTCTTGATTTCCAATAATCGTTATCGGTAGCGACCCTGAAAAACCCATCAGTCGATCCCTAGTAAGACAGAAGTCCTGAGGCCTTTATGAAGGAGGTCCTGAGGGAACCTTCTGAGTACATTTGTTTGAAAATGGTGTTAATTAAGAGCTAATCCAAAGACGAGGACTCTATCTGACCTCTGATCTTTGCTCTGTGTTCAGGTCTTCACCACCTACTCTAACGAGGATTATGATCGACGTAACGATGATGTCGACCCCATGGCGGCCTCGGCGGAGTACGAGCTGGAGAAGAGGGTGGAGAAGTTGGACCTGTTCCCGGTGGAGCTGGAGAAAGGTTTGCACGTCTTTACAACCACTGAGAGTCACTCAGTCAAGCTTCTTATGTAACTACACACACATGTACACAATAACTGACAGGATGCTGCTAGTGGACATCCACTGTCTGTCTGCTAACGACTCCATTATCCCCTTATGGGATTAAACTTAGCGCAGATTAGCCTAATTAGCAGCTAGTAATTCTGGAGGTAATGGATTTGAACCAGCAACCATGCGTGACGGCTGCTCTCAGCTCTGCATAATAGCTGTAATACAGACAAATATTTAATAGTGTTGAACATGGATAAATGTTTTATTGGTCTTTCTGTCAGTGTATAATATGATTATCGATTGTAATTGCAAAATATAAATAAGAATGGATTAAAGATGCATATCAGTGTTTTCATTTTCAGTATTAACATTGTGTATCTGTCTGTGTGTGTCTCTCAGACAGTGACGGTTTGGGGATCAGCATCATTGGTATGGGTGCAGGAGCTGATATGGGCCTGGAGAAACTGGGGATCTTTGTGAAGACGGTCACTGAGGGCGGAGCTGCACAGAGAGACGGCAGGTACCCTGTCCACCCAAGACTGCTTTAAAGTAGCTTAGCATAAACTGGCTGAATAAGGAATGGGGGGCTCTTGGCTTTGTTTTGGTTTTCCATTAACTCCTGGCAAAAAAAGGCTCTTTAGCAAGCTCGTTAATTGATGTCACCTTTTGCTTAGTAAGTAAGTGGATTTTTGGAGATTTCTGCAAAAATGGATTACTTTGCTAACGCCAGTGCTAGCTCTATTTCATTAGGTGACTTTCCATTGCAGGAACTGAGGTGTTGCGAATGTTTACAGTGAACAGCCCCGCAATACACCCTTTTAGTCTTTCTGTTTCTACTGTGGTGTAGGATCCAACCGCTTTGACCACATTGTTAATCCCAAGTGCAGCAAAACAACCACAAATCGCAACTATTGGATATAACTCCTATGAGCACATAGGAAATAAAACAATCCAGGGTTTGCTATGCTAGCCTACATGGCAAATTTCCCACTGAAGATGGCGATCAAGAAGATCAAGATGGGGACATCAAGAAAGCAGAGAAATTGTGTTAGTTGTCTTTTCTGAGTTTAACTAATCAGCATTTGAAATCTGAGCTTAACCAATCCTGATTAGTTAAACTCTTATTTTAGTTTAACTAATCAGCGATGAGACCTCCACAGCAATTTTTCAGGTCCCTTCAGACCTTTTACCAAAATAAAATGCTGAAGTCGAACACGCACAAAAGTTTGGGTCGGCCTTTAAGTTCCAGCACTGGAAAACAACCTACTGAGTGTTGTCTTAGCAGCCCCTCAAGAGTCTTACTCAAGCTGTCTTGTTCACCCACTATGTCTTCTCTGTTGTGCTGGTACATATATTCAAAGCTGAATAAAAGTTTTGAGTCCTCCCAAAATTTCTGAAATATTCTTTTAAAATGCTCTGTCAAAATAATTAGGCAAATAGTTATATTTGAGGATAATATAAAATATAAATGTCTTTTCAATGCTTAATGTCTGCCTTTGTCAAACATCGCTCTGCATACAGTATTTTCTGTTTGTGTTGGTGTCTGTAGGATCCAGGTGAATGATCTGATAGTGGAGGTTGATGGGACCAGCCTGGTAGGAGTAACTCAGAGCTTTGCTGCCTCTGTCCTCCGCAACACCACAGGAACAGTCAGGTCGGTTTCACAGCACACACAGTCTCACACACATACAGTATATTCATTTTGTTTATTTTTTGCTAAATTTACACACGATTTCTTATGGATGATTATTTTCTATGCAGATTTGTGGTATAAATTGCATATTTTGCGGGTTTTTGGTTGGTGTGTGCTGAAATTCTCAGGCTTGTTTTCGGTGCACTTGAGAGTTTTCACGTTTTTGGTTCGTGTGTGAAGTGTTATTATTTCTTAGACTGTTTTTGTGCTTTTTTTCAGTAACTTAAATGATGAATTCTGAATGTTTTTAGGTTTGTGATCGGCCGGGAGAAGCCGGGGGAGCAGAGTGAAGTGGCTCAGCTGATCCAGCAGACTCTAGAACAGGAGCGATGGCAGCGAGAGATGATGGAGCAGAGATACAAGCAGTACATGGACGATGATGAAGAGGTACATGCGAAGGCTGACATGCACCAACAGTATGCTCAAACATACACAGGAATTTGTCTCGCTGCAGCAGCTTTGCCTTTTGAAACGTCCCAAAATATGAACAAGTGGTTGTTTGTGGTCCGTAAACACAGACTCTAAAAACATTTTGTGTGAATAAAACCACACCGAAATTGAAGGACGTCGTTCAGCTCAGTCAGATGTCCTCTGAGGTTCTCCAGTCCGTATTTATGAAACTGGTCTTTTCAAATCCCCTTTATTAACTCACAGCATCTTCAGCTGATGCTGCTTTGTCAGCCTTTGTTAGCCACAGGAAATCAAAAGAATTGTGTTGTGTATATGTGTGTGCATGTATTTGTGTGTGTGTGTGACAAAATGTCCGTCTGTGTGTCACCACGTGGCCTGTTGTTTTAAAATCAGTGCAGCTTCTCCACCCTGTGGCTAGAGTGTGTAACAGGATCACAACAGTAACTATTTACAAGACTATTCCGTCTTGTAAATAAAAGTAACATACTGCTAAAAACTGACTTTTTAGGCAAACAACAACTAAATATATTAAAATGAATATAAATTGCAATCAGAAATAAATAACTGTCACAAGACCACAATGCAATCCAAATGTAATGGTTCAATTAATATGCATTAAATATATAATCAAATTAATGATCAAATCAAGGTTATTAATATAACTTGATTTTAAAATACTACAGCAGTTCAAGTGTTGTGCATGCTGTTAGACAGGCAACAAAAAATATGTGCACAAAAGCAAGATAGAAAAAGAGAAAAACTTAAACTCAATCTGTAAACATAATAAAATTCAAATAAAACACTAAAAACTAAAACAAGACAGGAAATAACTTGTAAGATCAAATTCTGGAATTAAACAAGTAAAAAATATTAAAACATTAAGATCATTAAGACCAAGCAAAAGCCATTAAAAACGTGTACATCCTGAGATTTTTCTTGAAAGCATCCATGATGGAGGAACATTTGATTAAAGGAGGACAGCTATTCTAAAGCTTTGTAGCCGCCAATGCAAAGACACAATCTCTTCTATCCACTAGCTTTGAGTTTTTTTGAAATATCTAGAAAATACTACAGAGTTTAGTTGGCAAGTTGACAATAAGTTCTTACTGAAGGCAGGTAAATGGCAGGAAAATCTGGACTTATGACCTCTACTGTCAGAAATTCCTCTATGCAGGAAAAACCCAGACATCAGTGCAGCACAGGCGATATATCCCGACTTTAAGTAAATTGTAAAAGCACTAAATCCTACAATAACAATGATGTAGCTACGTAACATTTTTTCATTAGCCAGGTAAATACCCACATCTTTCTCCACAACCCGAGCTGCCTACATGTGAGAAATAGGCGTCTAACAGTTCACCATTACACAGGCTGAAATGAAAGCGTTGGTTAATGCTGGCTGACTCATGGCTCTCTGTGAGGTTTGGCCTGAAGAGCCACAGAACCAGCGAGCTGCATTTTAACACAATATTAATATAGACAGCAGCATGTGCTCTGATTCGATGCAGCCTAATTATAAATGCAGCTTGTCTTTGAGTAGAAACGTGTAAGCAGAGCTGCAGACACAGGGTAACGTCAAGGGGTGATATATTAAGTGCAACGCTATATATTAGTTAATGTATTTTTGTCAGCTTTAAAGTTGCTGTCAGCCTGAAAAGACATGGTGGACATGAGCTAATGTGAAGCTAATTTACTTTGTACTGTTGAAGAGAAGAAGACAAATGATCAGCAGACTGGTATTGATTATGTGGAACCTTTTAGTGGATGGCAGATGCTGTGGTGGCTGCGTTTAGTTCCAGCGTCTAACTGTCCGACCACTGCCAAGATCACTTCTTTCACTTCATTTGTAACTCCATACTTAAGCTAGCTGCCGTTTATATCAATTTACATGACATGTACTCCTCCAAATAAAATGATACTTAGCTAATGAAGAGAAAAACAACTGAAACATGGACTGAACTCTTGTTTGGTGTTTTCGCCGATGCCACTCTGCTGTAAATATGAAGCTAACCCCAGTGGCTTGTTAGCTTAGCTTAGCACAAAGACAGAAAACAGGGAAACCACTAGCTTAGCTCTGTATCAAGGTAACACAATCTGAAACAAAAGCTAACAGAACTGCTACAACCCACATGTAAAAGCATGTGTCATTTTTACATTTCTTTCACAGGTTAAACAAGCAAAACAAAATGTGAAAGAGTTAGCGTTATAAATGTTGGTAGGTGGATATAAATACCCTTTTTTGATAGAGCCAAGCTAGCTTTTTACCCTTTTTTTGAGTCTTCTGCTAAGATTTTAGAGGGATTTTAATCTTCTTGTATAATCTCCTAGTTGTATTTTGTGCAGTATAGTAAGTTGTAACACTTTTAAGTCATAATAATAATACATTTTATTTGTATAGCACTTTTCTGGGCACTCAAAGACACTTTACAGGTAAAAATGCAAATAATAAAAACAAAAACCAACAAATAGAATAAAGAGCAGGCATAAAAGCATAAAACAGTTAACTATTAAAAGCAAACTTGAAGAGTTTTTATGAGTGATTTAAATGTGTGGAGGTCTGAGCAGTCTCGGATGTGTAGTGGGAGAGAGTTCCAGAGGGTGGGAGCAGCGACAGAGAAAGCTCTTTCCCCCCAGGTTCAGTGCTAGGTTCTGGGTGGTGGGGCGAGGAGGTGAGCATTGGAGGATCGGAGGTTGCAGGATGGGGTGTGGGGCAGGGGTTTTTACTAAAAAAGTAAAAGTGAAAGTTGACTTTCTTATAGTATTTATTTGCAAAAATTAAAAAAAAAAAAAATTAATTTATACATACCACATTTTCCAAGTGCCCACAATTGTTACCAATACTGGAAAACAAAATGGTGACTCTACATACTGTACATATTTTACGACATACATTTTTATGTTTGTGTATGTTTATCATTTGTTTTCATACTTGTCTCCTAACTGACATGACTTCTCAGTTGGGCTGAGGAGAAGAATTGTTTTGATTTTTTTACACAATCCGGCTGGCTTTTGGGAATTCTTTAAATGAGACATGTAAAATAAAGTGATTTTGATTAAATATCTTGATTTTAGGCTTAGTTTTGGTTACGTTTTCTGACAGAATTGCAGGTCACAGATGAGTAATTTAAGGACTGTCTGGAAATCCACTGATTCTTTCTCTTTTTATAGTTTCTAATGTAACCTGCTTTTCAAAACTCCCAGCAGATTTTTGGGGTTCACACGGTTAACAAATAAAACTAAATTTCTCTCCATTGACTTGCAGACAGGTGAATATGCAACAGATGAGGAGGAGGAGATGAGTCCAATGTTTCCAAACTCTGTTGAGGTTTTCGACCTGGCAGAGAACCAGGACATGTTGTCTCCTGTGGAGATGGACCCCGAGAAGCTGGCCCACAAATTCAAGGAGGTACATGTGACCTCAACATAAATTATTTTATTTATTCCTTTGTTGCATGTATATGTCACAGTAGAAATCGCGATCCAGGATAATCACCGATTGTCCTAGGACAGATTGCGGTTGGAGTCTCTCCTATGACAAACTCAAATATATTTTAATATGATGTTAAAATAAAGGAAACCACAATATTCTTACAAATACAGCACGAAAACACTCGTTTTATGATCAAATGAATACATTCCCATTTATGACTTTATTATACTTATTTATAGTATTTACAGTCTATTCTGACTCCAACAGTATGTGGGTGGCACTTTGTTGAACATGGTAGTCCAGCTTTTCTTGCATCCCTAACCCTCACCCTAACCCTAACCATAATTAAAAGACTTCTGTCTTTAAGATTTATATTATATTGTATTGTTTTTTTATAGTTTTTTGTTATTGTCCTGGCAGAATCACCGTTTGTCCTAGGACAGAATTTGATCAGAGTCTGTACTAGGACAAACGGCGATTATCCTGGATCGCGATTTCTACTGTGACATATATATCATATTCTATCTCTTCCCCATTTTTTTATTTTCTTCTCTAAAATGAATCAACATAGTTTTCAGAGCTGTTCTGTCTATCTTTGTCTATAGCTCCAGATTAAACATGCAGTCACCCAGGCAGAGATCCAGCTGCTAAAGAGGAAGGTGAGCTCATTTCACATTCAGTCCCTCTTATCATGCAGAAATAAAAAATAAAAAAAACACTGCAATGTCCAGGTTGTACTGCAGAGGAGAATAAAGATAACATCAGTTCTTTTGCTGGCTCAGCGATGACTTAATGCTCACTCTGCCTCCTACATGCCACTTCCTCCCTCCCACACTGACCCCCTTTACCTCCAGCTGGCTCACGCGGAGCAGGATAGGTTGCGTTGGCGGATGGAGCGTGCTCAGTTGGAGCAAAACATCCGGGACAGCAAAGAGAGGATGGAGAAACTAGAGGGTTACTGGATGGAGGCACAGTCGCTGTGTAAGGTAATTTTTTAGAGAGTGGACACTAAAAAACAAGAAAGCAGCTGTTAAACATGAATGGGATAAGTATTTTTTCTTCATCATTTAAAAATTCTAAAAGGTTTATAATCTCCCCAAAACTAGTTTGTTTCCATTTACTGACAGTGAGTTTGTGTTTCCAGGCTGTGGATGAACACCTGAAGGAAACCCAGTCTCAGTACCAAACCTTAGAGAGGAAATACAGCAAAGCCAAGAGACTCATCAAAGAATACCAGCAGAAGTAAGGAAGGAGGGACAAAATGAAGGGTTGACGAGGGGGAAAAGACACTATTAACACTGTGTATATATGTTTGTGTGTATTATAGGGAGATCGAGTATCTGAAGAAGGAAACGGCTCAGCGTCGAGCACAGGAAGAGAGCGAGGCAACACACAAAGAGGAGACGGACAACCTGCAGGAAATGGTAGGTAACGCACTCACCTTAATCACACCGGTGACAAGAGACAATTTTCACAAGTAGAAGCCCAAAACAGGACTTTCTCGAAACGGACATTTTGGATTCTTCAAGACGGAAAAGTCACTGATAACATAACATCTGCAGTCAAAAAGTCTGCAGTGAGAAAGGTCGGTGTTGGCCACTGTATCGATGAGGTTTTTCAGTCTAAGTTGGGACAGAGGACAACTCCTAACAGATTCTCCTGTTTTTTGAAGGCCATTTGACACAAATTGCAAAGAAAAAAAAGGCTCACTATGAAAAGACCATGTTAGATTTAGGGGTTACAGTGTCCATGTCCACCTTTTTGGTCCAGACTAAATTATTTTAACAACTATGAAATCTGATGTACACATATATGTGATAACGCTGGTGGTCCCTCAATGCACCATCATCAGCTTAAATGTATCCACTACTTTAGTTTATGTCCAAACGCCCACAAGTCGAATCATATTCTCGTCACCAGGGTGTGAAATACAGGGGAGTTAGAGGAAGCTTGACTCCATAATAAGACATGAGCTCCTCAGAAAACACGATTTGTGATATTTTGTTGGTCTTAAAAATAGTAACAGTCTGCTATATTTGTCATGCATTTATAGTTTTCATCTTCATCATTATGGATCATGTGTAAAATTAGGCTTTCATTCACTGACTTCTCACTTATTCACTTTGATAAAGGTACTGGCATTCATGTTGTTGTTGGCATAAATACTGAAGCATGGTGGAGCAACATTATAAACTTACTACTCATTCAGAGATCAGAAAAACAGTTTGATGCGATAAAACAAAACAGAATGACAAACTAACCTTCTGTGGTGCTGAAATCCAGTAGCAGTGGCCACGTTTCATCTGTTTTCTCAATAGGAATAATGATATATAAAAGCTAAATCAAATGCTTTATAAATGTTCTATCTGTCGTTTCTGGCCACAGAAAAGTGCTAAAAGCGAACTCTGTGAAAGCTGTGATGTAGTTCACTCACTGTACGCCTAACGCTTATTAGCAAATGTTGGCAGACCAAACTAACATTGTGTGCCTGCCTAACATCAGTGCTACCATAGTCATTGTAAGCATGCTGATGTTAGCATCTAGCTCCAAGCAGTATTGTACCAAAATACAACATAACATCTCCACTAGCTGAGACTATTTTTGATATATGTATGCAATTTGAAGAATAAAGTTTTAATTTCATTTAAGAAAAGTAATGAAAAGTAAGTCCAAGTATTTTTAACAAAATGGTTCTGTTTTGAGATCGACAAAATCCTGTGTGCAGCGTTGGATTGGGTTGATTTAACTGTCCATACAGCACATATTTCTCTACCCAAAAGACATCGACTGCAAACATTACTATGCCCATTTCCTATGCAGCTCTGGGCTGTTGGTCTTTTCTATTTCCCCAATATGATGTGCGCATATGCTCGTAAGGAGGTGTTACCACCAATTATTACTTATTTTGTTTCTAAGGACCAGAGCTGCTGACATGTTGACTGATAACAAGATGCACCCACTGGTTCATGTCTCATCTGAACTGTGGGCAGATAGCCAACACTCTGGGGCTGGCTTGGTTAATACATCCATCCATCCATTCATTATCTATACACTGCTTAATCCTCTGTAGGGTCGCGGGGGGCTGGAGCCTATCCCAGCCGACTCAGGCGAAGGCAGGGGACACCTTGAAAAGGTCACCAGTCTACCGCAGGGCTACACATAGAGACAGACATCCAAGCACACTATCATTCACACCTACGGACAATTTAGAATCCTCAATTAACCTCAGCATGTTTTTGGACTGTGGGAGGAAGCCAGAGTACCCTGTGAAAACCCACGCTGCTCAGGAAGAACATGCAAACTCCACACAGAAAGATCCCAGGCGAACCGGGGATCTTCTAGCTTTGAGGCAACGGTGCTAACAACCGAGCCACCGTGCAGCCCCTTGGTTGATACTGTTTTATAAAATGTTTTCATTAGTTTTTATGCTGCCTGCACATAGACATTATATTTTCGGGTTTCTTTGGGTTGTTCACACGTCCATCCTTCTCTTTGACACCTTCACATCCACTTAAACTCAATGAACTGATTAGATTTTGGTGGTTAAAGGTTACTGTTTTCTTTATTCATCGCTGATTGTAACAAATTTTGACATAAATGTCTAACAGGTCAAATAAAGGCGTGATGATGTTTTAGATTAAAAAGGTCAACAGTCGACTTCACTGTGACATCAAAACATTCTGTAAGAACACTTTTCTGACTGTTGTTCAGCACTATAACCCAGAAACAGAGGGAAAGATTTTGACCACATTTGATCCAATACTGAATTGGTGACACTGTTCTTGAGTGGCCATCTATTAAATTCATTCAAAGTCTTCACTGCATCTATTATGAGACTGGACAAACATCGATGTAAACTGCAACTTAACTTGTTGGCAGTTGACTGAGGTGTAGCATGCAACCTTGCTAGTAGACCAACAAGTAAATTAGCCACCCAACCTACTGACTAAGTCAATTGTTTTCAGGAGCCATTAACACTATTTGAAGCTTCAGTAGTGTTAATGGCTCCTGAAGAGTATAAATCTGGAACTCCCAACCAGTCAGTTTAGAACTGATGAAGCCTCTTGGATGAGAGGTGGAACGTCTTCGAGAAACTCAACCAAGTCCAGATGCTACGATTGAAACTACGAGGATAACCATGACCTGGATGACTGAGAACCTTCACAGACATTTTACTCGATTGTGAAAAAGTTGTTTTTCCCCTAAAAAGTATCATTTAAATGTATTTATCCGCCATGTTGTCTCCACAGATTACAGACTTGGAGACCAAAGTGGATGCCTTGAAGACCCCCAAACCCTCCTAGACTGCTGCTACTTCCTACCTCCTGTCTGTGACTGGAAGAGGAGGAGCTCTGCCTTCATTCTGACCGGGGCTGTATTTTATTCCAATCAACCATCCACTGCACGGACAGGTAGCGCAGGAGAAAAAAATAAACAAGGATGACAGCTGTAAAATGAGGAGTGTGGCATCCAAACGAGGAAAGAAACAACCTCTCATCTGACATCAGCCAGTGACGTAGTGCCCTGTCAGTCAATAACCAATCCCAGAATGCACCTCCTGTAATATCTACAATCCTCCTCGTGTGTCTTCCTGGCAACCAGCTTGGCAATCAACACGGAAACCACATTCAACAACCAAATTCATGGATGATCTATTTCCTCCTCTCGTCTTCAACAGTATCTTCCCAGGTTCTATTAAAGAATCAAATTTGTTTTTAAAAAAAAGAAGCGCTTTTATTAACCAGGCTCGTCACAAAGTGCTTTATAGAGTGACAGAGGAAATAAATGCAAAACATACAAGAACAAACAAGAAAGGACAAACGATTGTCGAACCCGTCGGTTTTTCTCTGGGGCTGGAACTGGACGGGATCCTTAGGGAGAGGACAAATGGGCTTTCTGTTCTTTGGCATTGATCATTTGAATCAAAAACTACTAACAAAGGTAGTGGCCACCTCGTTTTTAGAGACTCAAATCAAGAAGTGGAACCTTGGTAGTAAGAGAAGAAGACTTAGAAAAGGAAACAGAGACCACCCCGCCGATAGTTAAGTAATAAAAACTATGAAACGAGATCGCCGACAGATTTCTGATCAAAAACTGTGAATTTACAGAATGCCCCAGCCTTTGGTTTCTTCTTTTCCAGCCTAACTCTAACTCTCTCTCTGCTAAGCGACGGGAAGAATCAGGCAGAAGCGTGAATTTCAGGTCTGAACCGTGGTGGCGTGATGTTTGTATATATTCTATACATTTATTTAAAAGTGTTTAAGTGGCTTAAGCAATTAAGTGGATCTGATATCCGAGAGTTAAGGCGGTGCAATGAGTGGATAGTTGTGGAGGAAATGGTTCAGTAGTCCTCAGTCTGTTTCATCTCTTTTTTTATCGACATCAATGGCAAACAGGGTGTGAATAGTCTAATATGTGCTTGTAGAGCTTCTAATGGTGTATATTTGTTGGTGTTTACTACAGTATATGTGGGTTTACATGCACGCCAGCCGAACGTTATTCAGGTTAGTCATGTGCTGTATTCTTGGGTTGGTGCTGGGAGAGATCGCTTCTTCTCTTATGGGTTATCGCAAAAAAGCTGAATACCTTGAATATACTGTATTCTGAGGCTGGCTTGTGTGCAGCTCAGCTCAGGCTACATGGTAAACTGAAAATATTCAGTCATTCAAAAAATGAGAAATCAGTCGCTCAAACATCTCTTAGAGGCAGAGAAACACTCCGTCGATAAACTGATCGGTTGAGTTGATAATCAGTGAGTGAGCCAAAGTGCCAAATCAGTATTTGGAGAATTAACATTAGAAAAATCCTTTAACAGTATATTGGAAGATTCTTCTTTGTTAATTAAAAACTTATGCTTAACTGCACATTTCCTTAAAGGATGCTTCAAATTAGGTATTAAATAACTGTATTAATGAATTATATACTGAACAAAAGACTTGACATTAAAGAAATAAACTCATCAGTGCTCTGAGAACTCTCCTCAAACATATCATCAGTTTTTCCGTACCAAACTTCTAACTTACCATTAGTGAATAATGAAGGCTTGAATTTTCCATTTGAATATTGGAAGCTTTTAATTTGAAAAATGTATGATAATTTTCAAGAAAATTGAAAAATTAAAAAGAACAATAATAGATTTAGTATTTCGATTTCAACATTATGTATTGAGTAGCAGGAGTCATACTGCATAGCTAAAGGTTAGCTTGTTGTTAGCCTGTAAAGTCTAGCTCAACATACTTGCTATTAGCTAGCGATGTATGCTAATTTAGCATACTGACTTCCCCAAAAACAAAAACTACAATTATCAGGACTTAAAGTCTCTTAGCCAGTTCTATTTTAATTAATATTTCTGTCAGTATTTGTCCGGTTTTGTTAGCGTACAGGATGGTGTAGCCTCTGAGAAATGTTTGTGTAATGAGACGTTAACAGGGATATGAGCTACAGTGATGTTCAGATAACTGTGTGCATGTAAACACACTCCACATCTCATAGTAGGAGGACAGTAGAAGGTCCCAGTGCCAGTGTTATGCCTTTAGAGAATGAATTAAGTTAGTGATTACAAGCCTGACATGGTCTAAATATTGGTTGAATATGAAAACGTTACTATGGTCATTAAAGGTCAGACTTTCAGGAGTCCAAGAACCACTGAGGGTGTATCAAGTTCATCCACACAGTTTTTTTTTGTTCCAGACTAAATATTTCTATAGCAGTTGTTACAATCTACAGCGGAAAGACATTTGGTAAAAGTGCTTGAAATGTCACTTAGACTTGGAGTTTTCAAATCAGCCAATAAAGAATTTGTTGAGACAAATTGGCTTTGGATGGAACGTGTCCCACAGCGGTTATAGAACAGTCTATATATTAATAAAATTCTATATTTAGCTTTTCTGATGTGACAAGTACCCAGTGGTTAATGAGGACTGTATCTATGTATTTATATAGATGGCTAAATGGTGTTTAGAAACATTTTGAACAGGCAGATGATGCATTCTGGTGCTGCCAGTCACCGTGGGAATTATTTTTATTTTTATTATGAGTTCATGAATGTGTTTATTAAGATATTACAGCTTGCTGGCAAGCTCTGATTAGGTCACATTACTTGAAAGTACTTGAGTACAGTACAATCCAAAAATCAAATTAGGCTACTCAAGTTCTAATCAACAATGGAACCATTTTAGATTTTGATTTGTTCTCTGGCTGTAAGTTACAGAGAAGCTCGTCGAAATCAGCTTCAGCGTTGTGCTTTAGTGCTGCTTAAAGTGCAGGTTGGTAATCAAATTTCCCAAAGACAAAATGGTGTCCTGCAGTGCATGTTACTTCTGTTTAGCAATGCTAGCACCCTGGTTCTGTGGATGGACATTTCAATCTGTTGTTCCACCACTTTGATCTGAACTAGAATATCTCAGAACCTACTATAAGGATATTCATGGTGCCCAGAGGATGAAGCACACTGACTTCTCCTCTCGCAACACCAGCAGGTTCAAAATGTTAAAGGTGGAGTCTGCGAGGAAGATTGTTGATATTTAGCTAGTTAGCATATTTAGATAGTTAGCATGTGCCAGATTTACCATCACTCTCCCTCCTCATGCCTCCTTTCCCCATTATGTGCACAAACATGCACTGGACTCACTGGAACAGTGTTGTGTGGTTTTGTCCAAGCCACTTTCACAGACACCTAGCAGCAGTGAGGAGCTGTTCACTGAGTCTGACAAAAAGTATATTGGATTAGAATCGCATACTCCACCTTTAATTTATTCGACACGTTGGCTCTCGTATGAGCTAATGTTAGCATGCTAACATGTTAAATCAACATGGTGAACATGTTAAATTCATAGACAGTATATAAAAGATGGAAGTAGCTACAGTGACTTCACCTGTTGGTTTGATTGAACTATCATTTTGAAGCCTTGAGTTTGGAATTAGCCCCACCCTAAAGCAAACTCTGCTTTCTGTTCAGTTTTTTCTAAAGGGGACCATAACTTTCAAAATGAACATCGTGCTGTAGTAAAGGAGAACTAGAACTAGCAGAAGACTGAGGTAACAAATCAGGTGAAGAGTTGGATCATTTTCTCATAGACTTCTATACAATCTGACTCCTTTTTGCAACCAGAGGAGTCGCCCCCTGCTGACTGGTAGAAAGAATGCAGGTTTAAGGCACTGAAGGCTACATCCACCTTTTATATACAGTCTGAACTCTAAACCTGCTGAACATCGTCATGTTAATATTAGCATTTAACTCAAGACACTGCTGGGCCTCACAGAGCCGATAGCATGACTGCACATTCTTACTTTTATTAAAATGATGAAAAGTGTAAAATATTTTTGTTTGCTTTAAAAAAAAATCCTGCAAACCCAAAATAACCTCCACGAATCACAAGTATGTGGTTTGAGCAGTGTCATAACAATTCAATGTTACACCTCCAGGCTGACTAGTTGCTCAGTAGAAGCATGTTTTCCTGAGGTGTGCATGTTCTCCCTACAGTGTGTTCAAGTTGAAACTGTACTTGATCTAGGACCTACTGGAATTCATTTGTAGTATTTGTGTATCCACGGATATTTTCAGTAAAGTGTGTGTACTTCTCTAATTAAGAACTGCTGGGGAATTTAGTCACAAACAGGACTATGAGGAACTGACGAACAAGGAGGAGCGATGCGTATACGGTTGATGTTTTCATGTTTTAAGGTTGATTGATTTTTTTTTTAAGGACTCCAAGTGTTTGTTCAGAGTTTGCAGTATGTTTAAACTGTAGTCTTATCAGATGGGAACAAGGGTCAAGAGCATTTTTAGAGGAATGAAAATCAGCCATAAGCGACTTTCTTGAGTATTTTTATTTCTTATGTATTTTTATTACAGTTTCATCTCTATGTCAAAAAAAAAAAAAAAAGCTGTACAAAAGCTGTTGTATCACCAAATCAATTCCTGGTCACTTTGGGTTTATTGTCTAAACACAGTAAGTGATCAGTTTGCCTTTTTCTAAGTTAACATGCTGCTTTTTGCCTCTACGAAGCCTTCAGATGTGTGCTACCTGTAGCTGACTGTCACTTGTTGCCCCTCATGTCTGCCCCCCTTTTGCTCATGTCTGCATTAAAGAACAGGCAGTGTTTAAACAGTGTTTGCCAGTGATTCCAGACAGACTGCCGCGTTGAAAGACTGACAGATTGTAGCACTACAGTATTTAGGAGCTGTTACAGATTGTAGACAGACTGATGCCTTTCACCATGATGCTGTTCTTGTGTTTATTATTATAACGCCGCTTTTTCATCGCTTTATATCCTGGGACTGACCTTCAAAACCATTTTCCCACCAGCAGCCTCTGAGCAGCTTAACTAGTACAGATGTGAGGGTTTAGTGCCTTGTTAAAGGGTTTAGGAAAGTGTTTTTTAGGAGTAGACCATTCAGTAAGTTCAGATCAGAGTCGTAGTCTCTGAATATGTAGTTTGTTCACTTTTCTTTGTCCCCAAGCTAAGCGATCGTACCATCATTCAAATGCACTTCGGTGTGTTTGTCATTAAACAATTCAGAGAGTCTTCGATAGCATGTTCAGTCATAAGTGGCCCGAACCATTGTGTTTGTTTCAACTGCTAAAACCGTCCCTGTAGAACCTCTTTCAGGTACTTCTGAGCAACCCTTAGAAGTCTGATTGGATAAAATCAGAAAAGACAAATGATTATTTAAACTCAGACAGGACAACAAGCAATTGATGTCCTCGTCGAGTAGCAGTCTGTTCCCCTCTAACATCACCATCCAGGCTGACATACCAAACCTCTGTTGTTCTATTTCCTACGTCCAGTAACTAACACCACAATGGAAACGGAAAGCCTGAAAGGGCGAGTTTCGAGATTGTTCCTGTAAATGCCACCTCGCACCTGCCCTGAGTTCCTGCAGTGGAAAGTTGTGGCCTTTTGAAGTGGCGTCAACTGCCCCCCCAACGGTCCTCGATGCTGCAAAAAACAGCTCATTTTCCATTTCACTCTGAACCTCGCAACTACAAACAGCACACGACATGTAATGATCAACACTATTTACAAAATAAGAGAGAACAAAGTCCCTGAGACTTAAGCCCAGGGTTCAACTCTTGTTTTAACGTCACTCATTGGACTCCTCTGACAACGGAGAGTTTCCACTGTTACTGCGATGGTTCATTTAACCGTAATCCAAGTCATTATTTTCCCAGGAGACTGCAGACAGAGTCGCATCATGAAAGCGATGCCTGTGTGGAACCAATCTAGCTATCAAATTGTGCAATCAATACTCACATCACAATGATACATGAAGGCTAAAGATGTGTCTATTGCCAGTTTAATATGCTTTGAACAATGAAGCAACGTACCGCGAGTAAGAGTGACGCTGAAATGAGTCACCAGTACAGAGCCACTGCTTAAAGCTCCTGTTTTGGTCGGTTCACTTTGTGCTTGTGTTGTTTATTATCCCTGCTCCCAGAATGCCTTTGGTCGTGCTAGGATCCCGTTATGTTGTCTCGCAAGCCGAGTTCCTTCTGACCTTGTTGACCGTTTTTGATGCTCAGGGTGGAAAACTGTCTGGTAACCACTGGGAACCAACCTTTAAACACCAAACAGCCTGCAGAACCAGTAGAGTTATGTAGATTGGATTTCAGTTTGTGCTCACGTCATGTGTTACACAGCAGCTGTGTGAGACTGGGGGAAAAAGTGGTTTAAAAATATCACCCAACAAAAGCACTACAGGAAGTGTAGTCATCTGTTAGATTGATTATCCATTTGCATTGTTTCATTTAGCTGCAAAACCCAAAACTCACTGCATTTTTGAGCAGGTCCGTCCTTTTTTTTTTTTTTTTTTTTTTTTAATATTGACTCTTGGCTTCTTCAAATAATGACTGCTGAAATTCGACAGATGTACCATGTGGTTTGCTAAATGAATGGCCATAGATGGAGCAGTGCCAAACAATGTGAGCAGGACAATCTGACAGCGTGGAAGCAGACCTCTTGAGTGTGTCTCGGGTTTGAAATACAGATTTCCTTCTCTGCCTGGTTCTGTTCTCCAGTTGATGCCACCATGTTTGTCTGAATCAATACCTGTCTGTCAGCATTAATAAATAAACATGAAATATGTTGAACAAGAAACTATTGACGTAACTCAGTATTCTACAGTTTGCTTATGTCGGATGTGTCTCTGTCCTTGCAAATGTGAATATGAATGTGAACTTTACTGTTTTATTTACTACCCAACCCTAACTGTCCCTTCATGTATAGAGTACAAGAGGAGGAAGAAGAACGACACAGTGACCTCAATGGAGATCTATAATTAAAACAACCTGCTTAATATTGTGCAGGTTGCCCACGATGCCAAAACATCTCTGACCCCATCGAGGCCTGGACTCTACAGACTTTGATGTGTCCTGTGATGTGATGTTAGCAGCAGATCTTTTAAGTCCTGAAAGTTGTGAGGCAGAACTTCCATGTTTTTCCAGCGCATCCCACAAATGCTGTACTGGATTAAGTTCTGGGAAATTTGGAAGTCAACACATTGAACTCTTTGTCATGTTCCTCTAACCATTCTTGAACATTGTTTGCAGTGAGGCATGGAGCATTATCCTGCTGAAAGAAGCCATCAGGGAATACTGCTGCCATTAAGGTGTGGACGTGGTCTGCAGCAATGTTTAGAAAGGTACTACGTATTCAATAACATCCACACGAATACCGGGACCCAGAACATTGCCCAAAGCATCACTCTGTCTTCACCAGCTTGCCAATCTAAGACGGCTCAGCTGTATTTTATGTTAATTACCAAGCTAACATGCTAAATGAATATAGTAAACATACCTGCTTAAAAAAACAACTTTATTCATAGAGCACTTTTCAAAAACAAAGAGCTTTACAAAATAAAACTAGAGACAATAAAACAACTTAAAAACAATTTAGACATAGCCTTTGGGTCTTAAAAAGTTCGACCAAAAAAAGGCCTTTGTTTCAAACCGCTTTATACAGAAGTGATTTAACAGATATAAAGGAAGTCAAAGCACAAACCCTGTGAACACACACTGAAAGATGTAAATGTTTTTCCAGAGAGATGTAAAAGAGGATGAAGAGCCACAACAGAAGGTCATCCCTTGATCTGCAGCCTCGAGTGTTGAATGACGAGCAGCATGTTGACTGAGGAACCTTCAGGTTGCAACCAGGTAACTATGGTGTCTGATCTGAGATGTGCCTGGATCAAAAATCAATTCCTAAATATCCTGATAGCCACACGGGAACAGCTAAAATACTAGTAATGTTGGTGAGGGGTCTGGCTGCTGTAATATCTGTAAAGTGTTGACTCGAATGTGTTAAAAGTGTTGCAATAGTCCAAACAAGATGAATAAAAGGCAGGTATGACATTCTCTATTTGTACTGGGTAAAACTGGACTGGCGGTCAGCATGTTAACATTGTTAGCATGTTACGATCCTTGGAGTGACAATACAGCCGGTTATGAAGCAACAAACCACCACACAACAGGGTGCTTTACTTTCATACGTCATATTTATTAAGTGTTGAAAATAAATACAAAACATTTTTGGAACATCTGGCAAAGTGACAAAGACCTGCTTCAGTCAAGTTTTTTTTCTTGTCAGAAAAAGTTTCAGTTTTCCAGCTTGAGCCACAGTTTGAAACCCAGATAATCGAAGCAAACTTAATCGCTCTGGTTTGCAGTGATCTAAAGGTCGAGGATATATTTACCCTTTTCCAAATGATTAAGAACAACCCTCCATTTCTGAGGTGGCTTTTTTTTTGTATAACTTCAAATCTGGAGCTTCTAGGATCCAGAGGGACAGTACGTACTTACATGTGGCATGAACAAATATCAAACGTGAGAAAGTATTGAAATGATGGCACATAATGTTATATGGATGACTTATGAATACATACTTCACAGGTGCTCTGCCAATAAAATTAACATCCAATTAACCAGATTGTAAATAGTTCCTGTGTTAATTCCAGTTTAGCAATTAGTAGATTTGACACCAGATTAGCATCTAAGTGCAATGGCAACCACGCCGACCTGGCTAGCTGGTGGACGTCTAAACTAACTGGATTAGTCGCACATTCAGAAACCACATAAATAAACAAACAAACAAGGATTTGGATTTAAACATGCACTCGAATACTCAACACAAGTTAATTAGCTGGGAACCTGCATATGTAATGAGTTAGTAACGTTAGCTGAGAGATGGTGGTGTGTGAGAACAACGAAGGCCTGTGTGTTGTTTGTCCTGTAGAAGGCACTGACACGCTATCAGTACAATCTCCTTTACCAACAATATCAGAAAGAGACATTCGGCGCTAACAAATATCTTCTAACACGCACAGATTCAACATCAATATTAATATCTATGGGGAAAAAAAGACAAGATGTAGAGGTAACTAAAGAAGATACTGAGGTTTGTACTGTTTTAACAAGAGGGCAGCCATTAGAGAGCTCGGCAGTAGTCCATTAACGTCCATTACAGACAGATCAGAGTGTGTGTGTGTGTGTGTGTGTTCAGTCACAGCTATGGATACTTTGTGGAAATGTGTTCAGACGTCTACGTGTGTTCTATGTTAAGCTGCACTCAAAGGAAAGGGTTAGCATTCATATGTAATGATACAGGTAGGATATTGGTGTGTCAGTTTGTACACTATGGTTATCATTCATCTCTATGTTTCTGGAGTCTGAGAAGGCAAATGGTATTCATGTGTGTGTGTGTGTGTGTGTGTGTGTGTGTGACAGGTTGTTCAGTCGTCCACCCCGATGTTGCGGAACAGATACGACATGGACTCTCCGTTGTGGATGCGTCGGATGGCCTCCGACAGGATCATGCTGATGTCCACCGTTTTGATCTTTGGACACTGAAGCTTTTGGAGCTCGTGGGGAATCGTATTGGTCACCACCACCTGGGGGAGAAACAACAGGGGAGAGATGTGAGGGGGGGAGGGAGGTGACGCAGAGCAAAGCCACATCACTGCTAAAGTAAGTAAGCGCACCTCGTCTATAGCCGACTCCTCTATGAACCTGGGGGCATCGCAGGACAGGATGCCGTGTGTTGCCATCACAAAGATCTTGTAGGCTCCTCTTTCCTTCAGCGTCTCTGCTGCCGCCACGAAACTGTCAACGTCATCGATGATGTCGTCCTGCAGGACAAACGGATCTGTTTACAACATGCTGTCATTTATCAGCCGCCTGGTAAAGTAGTATGGCGCCCTCTAGTGAGAACCTGCTACCACAAACATCTTGTTGAGAGTTACTGAATGTCCCTCAACTGCTCACTGAGCTTTTAAGAGTTTAGATTAGGGCTTCGCAATAAAAAACTGACAATATGAGATTTAGTTTTTCTGCAATATTAAAAAAAATGCAGGAATTATCACCAGATAACTTGAATAACTCTAGTTGGAAAGAATAATGATACAAGAATGATTGTGGTGATTTTTGTATGGAAGTGCATCCTCATCAAAAAAAAGTTGTAAAAAGCAGTTTGGATTGTTGCTCATATGGTGTAGCACTGGCTGACATAACTTTTTGCTTTGGATGGCATTCAGATCTGGCTTTGCATCATACAGAACTTTGTGGTGTTGATTTAAATAGTCAAACAAATTAGTTGCTGCCTTGTCTAGTGGCAACGAATGCAGACACTGCAGACAAAGTACCTCTTTTTGGTCAACATCATCCTTTCTGCAGCTGAAATATTTTTATACAACTGATGTTTCTCTCCTGTTCCTCACTCAATTGGTTGTGCGCATGTGAGGCCTGCACGTCAACAAACTCAATGTCATTTGAATTATTTTTTAAATTAAATTGTGTAGCCCTAGTTTAGATCTTTTCTATAAATGCACTGAATGTTTAAAACGCTGTTGAACTGTCCGACAGCCAAACGTGTCATCCTCAAATGTTTTGTTTTGTGCAACCAATAGTCCAGAAGATATTCAGTTGACTGACGTATGACAAAGAAAAGCATGAATTTGTCACATTTGAGAACCTGCGTGTTTACTATTCATACCACTGTATTAGAGCTGGATTAAGTCATCTAACTCTTCTGCTTCACATAAAAAGTAATAAACTGCTGAAATGCAGGGTGGCTTCTCAAGTAAAAGAAAACACAATAGATTTTGTCCCAGAGTTTCACGCTGACGTTGTTAATCATCAGTAATGTGCCTAAAAAACAAGACGAGCCTTTTTTTTGTCAGCGACTCAGTTTTAATTATGGCAGGGAGGAACAGAACAAAATGGAGCCGCCACACTGAGTTTAACACGTCCAACTCCTCAGCAAGACTTCTCTTCACTGTGTGGAAGACTGCTCCCCAAAATCAGATCATGACTGCGATTAATACTGACCAACCTCTGGCACTATCTAGTTAACTGCAGTCCTGACCACTCTGACTTATTTGTGGACCAAAAACAGGCAGTCAGCAGTGTGTTGCAATTGTTGCTCAGTACACAAGGCAACACAACTAGTTTAGACGAAGAGTTTTTTGTATGCATATGCGTTCAAACCAGTCTAACTGTATGCTCTGCTCACTCACCACTATGATGGCGATGCGTCCTCCTACATCTCCCACCACAGTGATGGGAGGCTTCTCTTTAGGGATCAACACTGGAAACACAAAAGAACATACAGAGTCAGATCAGCTGTGTTTTAAAAAAATGTTATTCAGAGGCAACACCTCAACAATGATATTTAAAAATCAGTGTATGTGCATTTCTTTGCTGGTGTGTGTTCATTACAGGGTATCTCCATGCTGGGGTGAATGGCTCCGGTGGTCTTGACGGTGGGAGGGGAATGTCGACCATCCACCTGGTCTGACTCTGCGTCCTGAGCTTCACCGTGGATCACTGCTATACCCAGACGTAACCGCTCAGCAAACGACTGAGCCCTGAACAGACAGAGGACAATGCTAAGTCAGTGGCAGTTAAGAGCAAGTTACTATCCTCTGTTATCTGATTGTCCTTCAACGGTCAAGAGAAAAAACACAAAAAAACTGACAACTTGTCTCATTAAAAGCTGCTGTGCAAAGCAAAGAAAACCTGTCAAACTGCTGAGCAAAGGAACAACTTGGGTTTATAATTAACATGTTACTTAAAATATAATGAGTTACAGCTTAGCGGCTCCACACAGCTAAAAGTGATTTCATAAATACAGTGAGTGAAGAGAGAATACCTTTTGGCAGAAGCTGGGGATTTGGCAACAATCACGGCATTTCTGTAGTCGGGGATCTGGGGGTTCAACAAAAGTGGAAATTAAACAATTGACCATTTGCTAAGTACCTCACCTAAACAACAACCAAAGTGAAACATGGTACGTTGTTCAGCTTCTGATTGCTCCATATGTCGAGCTCAGGTTAAGGGAATGGCACAGTGTATATTTCTGAAAATGGCTAACTAGCTTACACAGTATTTACTATATAGGTTATATCAGTAGAAAAGGTGTCCAGTACATCCAGTGTCTTAATGCCCCACTGTGTGGAAGCTGATACTTGATGGTATAAGAGGCTAATGAAGGCTAATGACAGTGGGTCTTTCCTCTTGAAGTTCTTGGGCTGTCGACTACTAATGAATTAATTGTCTTCTTCTGTTTATTTTATGCCTCTATTAGTTTTAGATTAGTTGTATCAGCGCCTTTGACCGCCACCTTTTTGTTGCATATCTGACAAACTCCCTTCATTTTAATGGTGTCCCCTTTTTCATTTGGCTTTAAACCAAAATATGTGCAGAGCAATGCTGTAGTGTTTGGCTTTGCACCTAATACATGACATTAAAATCAATAGTTGCTCTTTGAAATGCAGTCAGCTCAATATTTCAGAGTGAGTGTCTAAAGATAAACAGTTGGTGCCCTTACACCATAGCAGAAGAAAGAGGGAGCAAGTAATGAAAAAGAGTAAATAGTGGTTAAGATATGACTTTTCTGTTCGCTTTGTCTCGCAGTTTTTATACTTTTTGAAAATCAAAACAATCCTTACGATTATGCAAAATCATTGCAGTCAGCTCAAATAATTTTAGCATGTCAGTATGTAGCCATTAGCTTTATATTTAAGACGGTGTTTATAACCAACTCATGAAGCTAACATTAGCTTAACTGTCTGCATCTGAATCACTTTTTTTAAATAGATTTTGCAGGGTCTGTTTAAGATCTTTATTATGAAATATATATCACAATTTAAAACCGTTTTCATAGTGATTATAGTGATTATGGAGCAGTGGTTTGTGAAGCAAATTTGTAACTGGTGGGTCGCCGGTTCGAGTCCCCGGACTGGCAAGAGGTTGATGTGGGAAAGTGAGAGCGACCGCTTGTCCCAGTCACCACCACTGTGGGCCCTTGAGCAAGGCCCTTAACCCCTGAATGCTCCCCGGGCGCTGCACCGCGGCAGCCCACTGCTCCTAGTATGTATAGTTAAGGTTAACTTTGAATAGGATAAAACAATTTTTTACAGTAAGAAGGGTCAGAAAACTCCAGTCTCCTGAGCAAAAGTCCCCTGATTCACTCTTTGTCAGTGTAAAATCACAGCTACACCACTATTAAACAGGAGGTTTTAACAGCCTGCTGAGCCTTTTCTAGGAGGAGGAGGAGGTGGTCTCTACTGGCCTGTATGTGTGGGGGATGATGCGCACTGATAATATCCCATTTTTAATCGCCCGATAACGTCCGAACCGGGTGTCAAAACAACTCCTGTAAAGAATACACCTGTGCATCCTCGCTCGTAGCTCCTCCAGCAAACCGCCTCGATCCTCAAGATGCATTTTAAAAACTGACACATCCTTCAAGATGGTGTGAAGAGATTGATTTCCGGGTCACGGAAGAGATGAGGAGATTTAAAATAGAGAAATGAGAAGAGCCAATGGTATCATTTTATTTACCAGTAACACAGAATAAGAGAACATGTGGAAAAACCTATAGCATCACTTCCAAGGCTAATTAGGGTTACATTAGACAAAGACATGTTCACAGTTCGAAAGGAATTAAGTGAAAAACAGTTTTAACATTAACATTATTAATATTCTCTATACTTTATAGGGGGTTAAATTTCTCTAAGTTACAATTTTTAATTGCTCACATTTGGGGGTTGATGCTTCAGAATTAGATTTTCAACCAAAACTAACATCTAAACAAACTATTTTCCATTTACGAACTGCACTACAAAGCATTTAACTGACCATCGAACATCCACTTTGTAGTTTTTCCACACAGCGTGGAAGTCGCACTGATAAAAATCCGCCTGTGACAGTTTTCATTTCAGCTGACAAAATCCACTGTCATTTGCTGGAAATGAGAAATCTACTTTTGTTTATATCTGCCTGAAATCAAACACCCATTGTTTCAAAATTTAATATGAATTTTCGAGCAGTAAATCCAACTCCGTTATCGCCGTGAACCACATATGTGCACGTTTACGTCTCTCAGCTGGGAGATTTATCTGTGTGGCTGAACAGTCACATTGCAAAACTATGCACCAATAAGAAATAAAACACAGCTGGTCTCTGTGATTATTTCTGCCAGCTGTCAGCTCCGAGAACAGTAAACCTGCCTGTTGGATTGGAAATAAGTTAGTCGAATGCTCACATCTAAGCGGACACCATTCTGTTATTTCTTACGTAATCCATGCATGAGTACAGGAGCTCAGGGAAACAGCGCGACTCTCACGTTATTGGCAAATGATGTGGCAAGATATCAAATTAGCGACGTAGCATTTTGATTATGTTGAAGCGTTATTTCCAAACATGCGGTAACAAGTGCCACTTTCTGAATCGCTGGAGTAAGTTGGAGCGATTCAAGTGTTCCCAACTGCATAATAGATGATTTCAGCTGTGCTCATTGTGTCACCAATTGCTCGATGCGCCACAATCTAACAATGAGCAGCTTTGATCATTTATTTTCAAGATAATCTTTGTAAATGAGCCTCTGCTGCTGTTTCCATGGAGCCTAAAGCAGCCGCAATAGTGGATTTAGTATTCAGCATGTTGCTTGCATGTACAGGTATTCATTATTCAATAATTTAATAAATAAAGAATTAACCAAATTGGATATGTTGGAATCCATTAGAGGGTTCCGTGAGTCCTCTGATAGAAGTTGTCTGTGGTGGAATATAAGTGCCCATTATGGCTCTGTGGCACCAGCAGTAGCAGCTGAAGCAGTAAATAATGCATTGGCTTTAATCACCTAATGGTTTCGAAATGTCCAGCATTTCATTACCAGCCCCATTTCTCTTTGCGTATAATTATCTGATATGAGATTCAACTGAGGGAGATATTCCATTTGATTTTGGCCGGAGGGGCGTGGAGCCGCTAACACGTTAGCTTCCCTTCTGCCTGTGGCTCGGCTTCAGATTATTTCTCTCAGACACCATCAGAGGAGAGTCTGAGTCACTGGCATCGCTGCTGCTGTCGTCCACGGCTGTCAGACGGAGGGAGAAAGTGTTGCCACGTTGTTGTAATGTCCTTTAGCCGTGGGTTATTAGGAAGAGGAGAACTTCATGGAAAGTCCTGCTTCTTATCTGTGATGTGGAAGGTTTCACACAGCGTCTGCAGGGACCAATAATTTGTTGGTGCATCAAACCTCACATATTTTTTCAAAGAGCTCATCCACTGTTTGTCAAATTTCTCAACCAGGCAGAGTCACTTTGTTCTATATCCTGACATAACCACAGGGCACGATTGGATATTGCACTGTATTGTTAGGGATGTCCTGATCCAGTCACGAAGATCAATACTGGGGCCGATAAAGGCATGCACCTAAGCCTAATCCTGTGTTTACGTTACACAGGTGTCATAAAGAGAAAGCACAGTTTTTGCAAGGACACTAGGAATGCAAATGCTTAATAATTTTCCTAATAATCTGCAGCATTTTCAATCAATAACTGATTAATTGATCACACCAAAATGATGGTCACATCAAATTGAGCCCCATTGATGTTTTAGTCAACAGACATAATTTGGGCTACAGGTAAAGGTGAATTTGTTGGAAATATGCCACTGGGATATAGAAATACTGTCCTAGTCAATCCAAATTTGTCTCAAACGCATAAGCTCTGATCGGAGGTCATTAACCACCACAGAAGTCTTTGTCATGGTGCCCATTTCTAGCTTAATCGCCACAATGTTCTCTGGTACTACCTGTAGCACTAGTGACTGCCTCCTTGGGTTACTACAGTATCAAACATTAAGAAGCTCCACCTGGTGGCACAACCAGGTACTGCAGCTATTCTCCAAGACTTGAAGTGTGTATTATCTCGGAAAATAATAACGAAATTGGACTCTACAAGCAGATACTTAAATATTAAATGACTGGAATGGGATCAGGGACAAAGAACCTAATTTGGGCATCCCTAGTATTTGCATACATACAGTGATTATAGTTACATCTTGTGTTGCTTCACAAAAATGACACTCCTGTACAACTAAAGTGCATTCTCATTTATGTTTTGAAAGAATTTCTCCCCAAAAGTTAAGACGGCGACAGAGTAGTTTTCAGTTTGGAAGAGTCACACCAGGGGATTGGAAAGGAGATGGAGGGATAAGTAAGAGACTATTATTGCTATGAGGCTCCCACAATAATAATGAGACTTAATGCTGCAGAAGGCTGAAGTCCTGAAAAGGCCTAAACCCCCCCATTCCAGATGATCACAGACATATGCATACGGTCAGAAAATTGTCACTAAAAGTCGACAGTCCCTTGTGGCTCCACACAGGATTCACTTTCCTGGAGTAATATCCTCTGTTTAACCCGCGTATCATACTCCCACAGCAGCAGACTCTGTTGCTCCTTATACTGTCTAACCTGATCTGGAGGAAAAGGCCTGTTGGGACCTTTCTCCCATTGTGGGCTACATTTTCTAAAAACCTAGAAAAACAGAGCCAGGAGGAAGTGCAGAAGTCTAGTTTCCTCTCAGACTGCTTGAAATAAAAAAAAATCCTGAAAGGTTATTATGACACTGTTGCCTAGTGACGGCAAATAAAATACTACCTACCCCAACAAAACTACTAGGTTAGGTTGAGAAACAGTTCTTGGTTTAAAAATTACAGTTTCACAACAAGCTTCTCCTCCATTTTTTGAGTGACAGGTTCCTCTAGTCGAAAATGTGGCTTAAAAAGAGCGACAGCTTGGAAAGTAATATAATAAATGTTGTAGATATGTCGATCAGAAATGTATTTGTGGTCCATCACAGGTGTAATTTAGCAGAAAATAGGTCCCTCAGAATATAATTTAAAATGCAGTTTGTTGTTGTATAGGAAGGTCATCTTAGAGGACCGGGTGCAAGAACTGTCCCAGAAGTTTCTTTGATGAATCTGACACTAAATTACTTTTCTACACAGTACAAAAAATAAAAAGTTAAATTTGTTTCCTACAGAATTACAGTATAGAGGCTGGGTTTTCAGTTTTGACTGTGGCAGATTGAACAGACACACAACAGCAACAGCCTGTTTGCTGTTACATTCACACAGTAATGAACCACTCGCTGCTCTTAGCATTGCTATTGGCAGGCAGGAATTGACTTCTGTTGTTGTTTATTGATGCAGCATTTAACCCGACGAATTGCCTGAAGCCACAGACATACGAAGAGCAGCACAATGACCCCCTGTTGTTTCCTCATGTCTGATGACTGCATTCCGAGTGCTGTTGCCATTTTTTTTTAAATCCATCATCAGTCTAATCTTCCTCTGCAGACAACAAATCTCTGGTTTTACAGTTTCTGCACTTCAACCAAGAATGCCTAAAAGTTAGTTAATCGTCGTAAAGCTTAATTCCAGTTGTTTGCATTATGGATCTTTGCATTTGAAGCATTGTACTATCCTTTCTATTGATAATAATAGCATCTGGGAATTTGGTGATGGAGCAAGAAACACATGTGGTTAAAGAAATAGTCAAATTTCACCTTTTATATTTATATAGCATGTTGACAGAATGAGACCTAAAGTGCTTTCCGTTGGCGATAAAGGAGAGAAGAAAACAGCAAAAAATTAATACCAAGAGTGTTGTAATAACCATAAAACATTACTAATAAGGTAAAAAGTGCCAGATAACAAAGGAAGTATAAGAGAAAGCATAGTAAGACGACTAATTAATGTAATATGTTATGTTAAATTTCCATTTAGAAGCTGGATTATTATAACATAAACAATTTCCAGGTGGGATAACATCATTAGGACTTAGAATGTACTACAAGAGATTTTATTTTTTTATTTTTTTTTAACGTTCTATAGTCTAATTTGGCATGTCTGCCATAGACAAAAATATGCTTATATATGAACCAAACAGATGACTGGGGGAGTTTAAGGGTCTTTAACATGTGGAGGAGTTTCCTGAAGCAATCAATCAGCTGCTTAAGATACCTTAGAAGTTATAAACACACCTCCACCATTACCCAAACTCTCTTTTTAACCCACTTTTAAACTGTTTTAAAAGTCAGTGATGGTTTGTTACCAATTTAGCTCCAAGTAAAGTGGCTCAGAGAAGCAAACCATCCTGCTGACAACTACTACAACCACTAAATAAGTTGTAATAAACCAGAATGATCCTTTAAATGTTACACAGTGCAGCTTCATGTTTAGGAAAGGAAGGTATATAATACATTAACAGACTCCCGCACCCTGTCCAACCTGCAAAAAACACATTTATTGGAGGCATTTCAGGTGCTTGACCTTCATCAGGCAAATGGTTTGTGACAAAGAGGCGCCATCTTAATTAGGAAGTGGCTGTAAGCCTACAATCAATCACTTTCCCAACGTGCTATAGGAAGGCATCAATCCCCAAACATCCTTCTACTGAATGACAGTTTCCAATAACACAGAGAAAGTCACAGAGTACAAGTAAATTTGCTTCACATTCTCCGACAGAAGCTTGTAGAGTTTGCAGATTGGAATTTTATGAGACCTTGTTGTATTTGTCATGAAGAATTATGTTTATTCATTGCTGTTCTTTATTCAGACACCATGTAAATGCAAATCTATCCCTGCAGGATCATCAACATATTTTTTTAGGAATGCAATTTGGCCCTTTTGGGATTCATTTTATAGTAATTTAATCTTATCTGCAATCAATTCAGGGGTACATTGAAGATTGCTACTATATATGTAGTGTTTTAATCTTCGGATGTTGTTATTGAGTAAACCATTTGACAGTTGAAGGTCTTGCACAGAAATGCTGCAAATAAATGTGTTTTTGCAAGTTAGACAGAAGTCTTTTGGAACTTCTTTGATATGCTCAAACCTCTGCTATACATCTGTCTAATGAAATAGATGCACAGACATCTACTTTGTCTTGAGTTGAAGTTGAAATACACTGATCAGCCACGACATTATGACCACTGACAGGTGGAGTGAATAACATTGATCATATTGGTACTATGTGGTGTTCCGCATCCATGTTGATGAGACTTAGACACCCAGATAAACATAGTCCCAGAACAAACACACTCCCTCATGCAAATGGAAATCCCAAATGTCACTGGTCTACCCCTGCAGGAAAATTCACCCCACCACATGGGGGGTCATCCCTATGTTCCCCAGGTCCTATGTTCCCCGTTTTTCCTAAAAAGGCTCCTATGTTCCCCAGTCGCAATACATACTGGGGAACATAGGACCCTTTTAGGAAAAAGCGGGGAACACAGGACCCTTTTTCTAAAAAAGGGTCCTGTGTTCCCCGGTCACATACAAAGCGGGGAACATAGGACCCCTTTGGGGAAAAGTGGGGAACATAGGACCCTTATTTAGAAAAAGGGTCCTTTGTTCCCCTGTCCCATACAAAGCGGGGAACATAGGACCCGGGGAACATAGGTACGTTCCCCCATATGGCAACAACATCAATCAATCAGGAACATCTTGAGGAACATGACAATGGCCCAAGATGTTGATTTGACCTCCAAACTTCCTAGACCCCATTCTGATCAAGCATCAACAGGATGCAGTGGAACAAGTTTGATTGACAGAGGCCCCACTGCACAAGCCAGAGTACCCAAAGGATCCACTGCCAACGTCCTGGTGCCAGACCCCATAGGACACCCTGAGAGGTCCTCTTGTCCATGCCCAATGGTTCAGAGCATTTTTGACAACATAAGGGGGACCAACACAATATTAGGCAGGTGGTCATAATGTTATGCCTGATCCATGTATATTTACAAGACACATGGTTTGATGATATGGAGGCTCCACATGTGCACAGATTTAATTGCAAAATAACCCCCACCAGGTCAGTTATAGTGCTGCACAATTAATGGAATAATTAACACAACCACAATTTTGGCTTTGCACAATTAAATGAGCTTAATTGACAGCGATATTGATGTTTGAAATGTAGATAAAATCACTTCACTTTTGGTAAATCTGACATTAGAATGCCTTATGTCGCTTTTTTATAGTAATTTTTCATCTGTCTGTGCTGCCCCAGTAACTGAGTGGAGACTAGAGGCTTCTCTGTGCACAGGTGACTAGTTAGCGCATATCGTAGCCTACATGTGAGGTGTTCAGGGGACATCTGTGAGTTATAG